>JBAPLH010002136.1:0-49104 GCA_037897445.1 Ceriops zippeliana
CGTACAAATGTGAAGAAGTTGTTTAATTCCTAAATAATGACACTTTCTTATCACCTCAAGCTAATTAGGCTCCGTTCATCGTTAGATGGACTATTTTTCATGGACTGACCATGAAATTATCTTTTGTCTTTATTAACGACTATATTTATTATAAAAATGATGCCCATGAACCTCATATAACATGAATTCATTCAATTCCAACAAACAATGGAGTCCTTCTTATTGATTGGCATTTCTTATTGATAATAATTGGTTGAGTTTCACAATAAAGAGTACCTCCTATCATTTCTAATTAGTAGTGCTGCAGTTTTGGTTCGAAGCACATATTTGGATATATTGATGATGAAATTAATATATGTGTCTAAGCAACCTAGTAGATTAATTAAATCAAACAAATTTAAACACCATTGAAACTCTAAATCTACTTACTTCCATAAGCAAAAGCAATCATTCATCTTGGGTTGCATTTCGTACAAATGTGAAGTTGTTTAATTCCTAAATAATGAGACTTTCTTATTACTTCAAGCTAATTAGGCTCCTCTCATCGTTTCAAGGACTATTTTTCCTAAAATAACCACAAAATTATCTTTTCCCTTTATTAACGACTATATTTATTATAAAAATGATGCCCATGAACCTCATATAACATGAATTCATTCAATTCCAACAAACAATGGAGTCCTTCTTCTTGATTTGCATTTCTTATTGATAATAATTGGTTGAGTTTCACAATAAAGAGCACCTCCTATCATTTCTAGTGAGCCATCTTGGTTTGCATTTCGTACTATTGTAAAGTTATGTAATTCCTAAATAATGAGACTTTCTTATCACGTCAAGCTAATTAGGCTCCGCTAATCGTTAGATGGACTATTTTTCATGCAATGACGATGAAATTATCTTTTGTCTTTATTAACGACTATATTTGTTATAAAAATGATGCCCATGAACCTCATATAACATGAATTCATTCAATTCCAACAAATAATGGAGTCCTTCTTCTTGATTTGATTTTCTGATTGATAATAATTGGTTGAGTTTCACAATAAAGAGCATCTCCTATCATTTCTTGTTAGCAGGTATTTTGATTCCAAGAACACATTTTGATACATTGATGATGAAATTAACATATGTCACAAAACCACCTAGTATATTAATTGAATCAGTCAATCCTAAACACTATTCAAACTCTAAATCTACTTACTTCCATTAGCAAAAGCAATCATTCATCTTGGTTTGCATTTCGTACAAATGTGAAGTTGTTTAATTCCTAAATAATGAGACTTTCTTATCACTTCAAGCTAATTAGGCTCCTCTCATCGTTACAAGGACTATTTTTCATGAAATAACCACAAAATTATCTTTTGTCTTTATTAACGACTATATTTATTATAAAAATGATGCCCATGAACCTCATATAACATGAATTCATTCAATTCCAACAGACAATGGAGTCCTTCTTCTTGATTTGCATTTCTTATTGATAATAATTGGTTGAGTTTCACAATAAAGAGCTCCTCCTATCAGTTCTAGTTAGCAGGGCTCCTCTTTTGATTCCAAGAACACATTTTGATACATTGATGATGAAATTAACATATGTGGCAAAACCACCTAGAATATTAATTTAATCAGTCAATCCTAAACACTATTGAAACTATAAATCTACTTACTTCCATCAGCAAAAGCGATCATCCATCTTGGTTTGCATTTCGTACTAATGTGCAGTTATTTAATTCCTAAATAATGAGACTTTCTTATCACCTCAAGCTAATTAGGCTCTGCTAATCGTTAGATGGACTATTTTTCATGCAATGACCATGAAATTATCTTTTGTCTTTATTCACGACTATATTTATTATAAAAACGATGCCCATGAACCTCATATAACATGAATTCATTCAATTCCAACAAACAATGGAGTCCTTCTTCTTGATTTGCATTTCTTATTGATAATAATTGGTTGAGTTTCATAATAAAGACCACCGCCTATCATTTCTAGTTAGCAGGGCTCTTCTTTTGATTCCAGGGACACATTTTTATACATTGATGATGAAATTAACATATGTGGCAAAAGCACCTAGAATATTAATTGAATCAGTCAAACCTAAACACTATTGAAATTCTAAATCTACTTACTTCCATCAGTAAGTGCAATCATCCATCTTGGATTGCATTTCGTACTATTGTAAAGTTATGTAATTCCTAAATAATGAGACTTTCTTATCACCTCAAGCAAATTAGGCTCCGCTAATCGTTAGATGGACTATTTTTCATGCATTGACCATGAAATTATCTTTTGTCTTTATTAACGACTATATGTATTATAAAAAAGATGCCCATGAACCTCATATAACATGAATTCATTCAAGTCCAACAAACTATGGAGTCCTTCTTCTTTATTGGCATTTCTTATTGATAATAATTGGTTGAGTTTCACAATAAAGAGTACCTCCTATCATTTCTAAATAGCAGCGCCGCACTTTTTGTTTGAAGCACATATTTGGATATATTGATGATGAAATTAATATATGTGGCTAAACAACCTTGTATATTAATTAAATCAAACAAATGTAAACACCATTGAAACTCTAAATCTACTTACTTCCATCAGCAAATGCAATCATTCATCTTGAATTGCATTTCGTACAAATGTGAAGTTGTTTAATTCCTAAATAATGAGACTTTCTTATCACTTCAAACTAATTAGGCTCCTCTCATCATTACAAGGACTATTTTTCATGAAATGACCACAAAATTATCTTTTCTCTTTATTAACGACTATATTAATTATAAAAACGATGCCCATGAACCTGATATAACATGAATTCATTCAATTCCAACAAACAATAGAGTCCTTCTTCTTCATTTGCATTTCTTATTGATAATAATTGGTTGAGTTTCACAATAAAGAGCACCTCCTATCATTGCTAGTTTGTAGGGCTCCTTTTTTTATTCCAAGAACACATTTTGATACATTAAAGAGGAAATTAACATATGTGGCAAAACCACCTAGAATATTAATTGAATCAGTCAAACCTAAATACTATTGAAACTTTAAATCTACTTACTTCCATCAGCAAAAGCGATCATCCATCTTGGTTTGCATTTCGTACTAATGTGCAGTTATTTATTTCCTAAATAATGAGACTTTCTTATCACCTCAAGCTAATTAGGCTCTGCTAATCGTTAGATGGACTATTTTTCATGCAATAACCATGAAATTATATTTTCTCTTTATTAACGACTATATTTATTATAAAATCGATGCCCATGAACCTCATATAACATGAATTCATTCAATTCCAACAAACAATGGAGTCCTTCTTCTTTATTTGCATTTCTTATTGATAATAATTGGTTGAGTTTCACAATAAAGAGCACCTCCTATCATTTCTAGTCAGCAGCGCTCCTCTTTTGATTCCAAGAATACATTCTGATACATTGATGATGAAATTAACATATGTGGCAAAACCACCTAGAATATTAATTGAATCAGTCAAACCTAAACACTATTGAAACTATAAATCTACTTACTTCCATCAGCAAAAGCAATCATCCATCTTGGTTTGCATTTCGTTCTAATGTGAAGTTATGTAATTCCTCAATAATGAGACTTTCTTATCACCTCAAGCTAATTAGGCTCCGCTCATCGTTAGATGGACTATTTTTCATGCAATGACCATGAAATTATCTTTTGTCTTTATTAACGACTATATTTTATTATAAAAACGATGCCCATAAAACCTCATATAACAAGAATTCATTCAATTCCAACAGACAATGGAGTCCTTCTTCTTCATTTGCATTTCTTATTGATAATAATTGGTTGAGTTTCACAATAAAGAGCACCTCCTATCATTTCTAGTTAGCAGGGCTCCTCTTTTGATTCCAAGAACACATTTTGATACATTGATGATGAAATTAACATATGTGGCAAAACCACCTAGAATATTAATTCAATGAGTCAAACCTACACACTATTGAAACTTTAAATCTACTTGCTTCCATCAGCAAATGCGATCATCCATCTTTGTTTGCATTTCGTACTAATCTGCAGTTATTTAATTCCTAAATAATGAGACTTTCTTATCACCTCAAGCTAATTAGGCTCTGCTAATCGTTAGATGGACTATTTTTCATGCAATAACCATGAAATTATATTTTCTCTTTATTAACGACTATATTTATTATAAAATCGATGCCCATGAACCTCATATAACATGAATTCATTCAATTCCAACAAACAATGGAGTCCTTGTTCTTTATTTGCATTTCTTATTGATAATAATTGGTTGAGTTTCACAATAAAGAGCACCTCCTATCATTTCTAGTCAGCAGCGCTCCTCTTTTGATTCCAAGAATACATTCTGATACATTGATGATGAAATTAACATATGTGGCAAAACCACCTAGAATATTAATTGAATCAGTCAAACCTAAACACTATTGAAACTATAAATCTACTTACTTCCATCAGCAAAAGCAATCATCCATCTTGGTTTGCATTTCGTTCTAATGTGAAATTATGTAATTCCTCAATAATGAGACTTTCTTATCACCTCAAGCTAATTAGGCTCCGCTCATCGTTAGATGGACTATTTTTCATGCAATGACCATGAAATTATCTTTTGTCTTTATTAACGACTATATTTATTATAAAAACGATGCCCATAAACCTCATATAACAAGAATTCATTCAATTCCAACAGACAATGGAGTCCTTCTTCTTCATTTGCATTTCTTATTGATAATAATTGGTTGAGTTTCACAATAAAGAGCACCTCCTATCATTTCTAGTTAGCAGGGCTCCTCTTTTGATTGCAAGAACACATTTTGATACATTGATGATGAAATTAACATATGTGGCAAAACCACCTAGAATATTAATTCAATGAGTCAAACCTACACACTATTGAAACTTTAAATCTACTTGCTTCCATCAGCAAATGCAATCATCCATCTTTGTTTGCATTTCGTACTAATGTGCAGTTATTTAATTCCTAAATAATGAGACTTTCTTATCACCTCAAGCTAATTAGGCTCTGCTAATCGTTAGATGGACTATTTTTCATGCAATAACCATGAAATTATATTTTCTCTTTATTAACGACTATATTTATTATAAAATCGATGCCCATGAACCTCATATAACATGAATTCATTCAATTCCAACAAACAATGGAGTCCTTGTTCTTTATTTGCATTTCTTATTGATAATAATTGGTTGAGTTTCACAATAAAGAGCACCTCCTATCATTTCTAGTCAGCAGCGCTCCTCTTTTGATTCCAAGAATACATTCTGATACATTGATGATGAAATTAACATATGTGGCAAAAACCACCTAGAATATTAATTGAATCAGTCAAACCTAAACACTATTGAAACTATAAATCTACTTACTTCCATCAGCAAAAGCAATCATCCATCTTGGTTTGCATTTCGTTCTAATGTGAAATTATGTAATTCCTCAATAATGAGACTTTCTTATCACCTCAAGCTAATTAGGCTCCGCTCATCGTTAGATGGACTATTTATCATGCAATGACCATGAAATTATCTTTTGTCTTTATTAACGACTATATTTATTATAAAAACGATGCCCATAAACCTCATATAACAAGAATTCATTCAATTCCAACAGACAATGGAGTCCTTCTTCTTCATTTGCATTTCTTATTGATAATAATTGGTTGAGTTTCACAATAAAGAGCACCTCCTATCATTTCTAGTTAGCAGGGCTCCTCTTTTGATTGCAAGAACACATTTTGATACATTGATGATGAAATTAACATATGTGGCAAAAACCACCTAGAATATTAATTCAATGAGTCAAACCTACACACTATTGAAACTTTAAATCTACTTGCTTCCATCAGCAAATGCAATCATCCATCTTTGTTTGCATTTCGTACTAATGTGCAGTTATTTAATTCCTAAATAATGAGACTTTCTTATCAGCTCAAGCTAATTAGGCTCTGCTAATCGTTAGATGGACTATTTTTCATGCAATAACCATGAAATTATATATTTTCTCTTTATTAACGACTATATTTATTATAAAATCGATGCCCATATGAACCTCATATAACATGAATTCATTCAATTCCAACAAACAATGGAGTCCTTCTTCTTTATTTGCATTTCTTATTGATAATAAATTGGTTGAGTTTCACAATAAAGAGCACCTCCTATCATTTCTAGTCAGCAGCGCTCCTCTTTTGATTCCAAGAATACATTCTGATACATTGATGATGAAATTAACATATGTGGCAAAACCACCTAGAATATTAATTGAATCAGTCAAACCTAAACACTATTGAAACTATAAATCTACTTACTTCCATCAGCAAAAGCAATCATCCATCTTGGTTTGCATTTCGTTCTAATGTGAAGTTATGTAATTCCTCAATAATGAGACTTTCTTATCACCTCAAGCTAATTAGGCTCCGCTCATCGTTAGATGGACTATTTTTCATGCAATGACCACGAAATTATCTTTTGTCTTTATTAACGACTATATTTATTATAAAAAAACGATGCCCATAAACCTCATATAACAAGAATTCATTCAATTCCAACAGACAATGGAGTCCTTCTTCTTCATTTGCATTTCTTATTGATAATAATTGGTTGAGTTTCACAATAAAGAGAGCACCTCCTATCATTTCTAGTTAGCAGGGCTCCTCTTTTGATTCCAAGAACACATTTTGATACATTGATGATGAAATTAACATATGTGGCAAAACCACCTAGAATATTAATTCAATGAGTCAAACCTACACACTATTGAAACTTTAAATCTACTTGCTTCCATCAGCAAATGCGATCATCCATCTTTGTTTGCATTTCGTACTAATGTGCAGTTATTTAATTCCTAAATAATGAGACTTTCTTATCACCTCAAGCTAATTAGGCTCTGCTAATTGTTAGATGGACTATTTTTCATGCAATAACCATGAAATTATATTTTTCTCTTTATTAACGACTATATTTATTATAAAATCGATGCCCATGAACCTCATATAACATGAATTCATTCAATTCCAACAAACAATGGAGTCCTTCTTCTTTATTTGCATTTCTTATTGATAATAATTGGTTGAGTTTCATAATAAAGAGCACCTCCTATCATTTCTAGTCAGCAGCGCTCCTCTTTTGATTCCAAGAATACATTCTGATACATTGATGATGAAATTAACATATGTGGCAAAACCACCTAGAATATTAATTGAATCAGTCAAACCTAAACACTATTGAAACTCTAAATCTACTTACTTCCATCAGCAAAAGCAATCATCCATCTTGGTTTGCATTTCGTTCTAATGTGAAGTTATGTAATTCCTAAATAATGAGACTTTCTTATCACCTCAAGCTAATTAGGCTCCGCTCATCGTTAGATGGACTATTTTTCATGCAATGACCATGAAATTATCTTTTGTCTTTATTAACGACTATATTTATTATAAAAAACAATGCCCATATAAACCTCATATAACAAGAATTCATTCAATTCCAACAGACAATGGAGTCCTTCTTCTTCATTTGCATTTCTTATTGATAATAATTGGTTGAGTTTCACAATAAAGAGCACCTCCTATCATTTCTAGTTAGCAGGGCTCTCCTCTTTTGATTCCAAGAACACATTTTGATACATTGATGATGAAATTAACATATGTGGCAAAACCACCCAGAATATTAATTCAATGAGTCAAACCTACACACTATTGAAACTTTAAATCTACTTGCTTCCATCAGCAAATGCGATCATCCATCTTTGTTTGCATTTCGTACTAATGTGAAGTTATTTAATTCCTAAATAATGAGACTTTCTTATCAGCTCAAGCTAATTAGGCTCTGCTAATCGTTAGATGGACTATTTTTCATGCAATAACCATGAAATTATATTTTCTCTTTATTAATGACTATATTTATTATAAAATCGATGCCCATGAACCTCATATAACATGAATTCATTCAATTCCAACAAACAATGAAGTCCTTGTTCTTTATTTTGCATTTCTTATTGATAATAATTGGTTGAGTTTCACAATAAAGAGCACCTCCTATCATTTCTAGTCAGCAGCGCTCCTCTTTTGATTCCAAGAATACATTCTGATACATTGATGATGAAATTAACATATGTGGCAAAACCACCTAGAATATTAATTGAATCAGTCAAACCTAAACACTATTGAAACTATAAATCTACTTACTTCCATCAGCAAAAGCAATCATCCATCTTGGTTTGCATTTCGTTCTAATGTGAAGTTACGTAATTCCTCAATAATGAGACTTTCTTATCACCTCAAGCTAATTAGGCTCCGCTCATCGTTAGATGGACTATTTTTCATGCAATGACCACGAAATTATCTTTTGTCTTTATTAACGACTATATTTATTATAAAAACGATGCCCATAAACCTCATATAACAAGAATTCATTCAATTCCAACAGACAATGGAGTCCTTCTTCTTCATTTGCATTTCTTATTGATAATAATTGGTTGAGTTTCACAATAAAGAGCACCTCCTATCATTTCTAGTTAGCAGGGCTCCTCTTTTGATTCCAAGAACACATTTTGATACATTGATGATGAAATTAACATATGTGGCAAAACCACCTAGAATATTAATTCAATGAGTCAAACCTACACACTATTGAAAACTTTAAATCTACTTGCTTCCATCAGCAAATGCGATCATCCATCTTTGTTTGCATTTCGTACTAATGTGCAGTTTATTTAATTCCTAAATAATGAGACTTTCTTATCAGCTCAAGCTAATTAGGCTCTGCTAATTGTTAGATGGACTATTTTTCATGCAATAACCATGAAATTATATTTTCTCTTTATTAACGACTATATTTATTATAAAATCGATGCCCATGAACCTCATATAACATGAATTCATTCAATTCCAACAAACAATGGAGTCCTTCTTCTTTATTTGCATTTCTTTATTGATAATAATTGGTTGAGTTTCACAATAAAGAGCACCTCCTATCATTTCTAGTCAGCAGCGCTCCTCTTTTGATTCCAAGAATACATTCTGATACATTGATGATGAAATTAACATATGTGGGCAAAACCACCTAGAATATTAATTGAATCAGTCAAACCTAAACACTATTGAAACTCTAAATCTACTTACTTCCATCAGCAAAAGCAATCATCCATCTTGGTTTGCATTTCGTTCTAATGTGAAGTTATGTAATTCCTAAATAATGAGACTTTCTTATCACCTCAAGCTAATTAGGCTCCGCTCATCGTTAGATGGACTATTTTTCATGCAATGACCATGAAATTATCTTTTGTCTTTATTAACGACTATATTTATTATAAAAACAATGCCCATAAACCTCATATAACAAGAATTCATTCAATTCCAACAGACAATGGAGTCCTTCTTCTTCATTTGCATTTCTTATTGATAATAATTGGTTGAGTTTCACAATAAAGAGCACCTCCTATCATTTCTAGTTAGCAGGGCTCCTCTTTTGATTCCAAGAACACATTTTGATACATTGATGATGAAATTAACATATATGTGGCAAAACCACCCAGAATATTAATTCAATGAGTCAAACCTACACACTATTGAAACTTTAAATCTACTTGCTTCCATCAGCAAATGCGATCATCCATCTTTGTTTGCATTTCGTACTAATGTGAAGTTATTTAATTCCTAAATAATGAGACTTTCTTATCAGCTCAAGCTAATTAGGCTCTGCTAATCGTTAGAGATGGACTATTTTTCATGCAATAACCATGAAAATTATATTTTCTCTTTATTAACGACTATATTTATTATAAAATCGATGCCCATGAACCTCATATAACATGAATTCATTCAATTCCAACAAACAATGAAGTCCTTGTTCTTTATTTGCATTTCTTATTGATAATAATTGGTTGAGTTTCACAATAAAGAGCACCTCCTATCATTTCTAGTCAGCAGCGCTCCTCTTTTGATTCCAAGAATACATTCTGATACATTGATGATGAAATTAACATATGTGGCAAAACCACCTAGAATATTAATTGAATCAGTCAAACCTAAACACTATTGAAACTATAAATCTACTTACTTCCATCAGCAAAAGCAATCATCCATCTTGGTTTGCATTTCGTTCTAATGTGAAGTTACGTAATTCCTCAATAATGAGACTTTCTTATCACCTCAAGCTAATTAGGCTCCGCTCATCGTGCGTTAGATGGACTATTTTTCATGCAATGACCACGAAATTATCTTTTGTCTTTATTAACGACTATATTTATTATAAAAACGATGCCCATAAACCTCATATAACAAGAATTCATTCAATTCCAACAGACAATGGAGTCCTTCTTCTTCATTTGCATTTCTTATTGATAATAATTGGTTGAGTTTCACAATAAAGAGCACCTCCTATCATTTCTAGTTAGCAGGGCTCCTCTTTTGATTCCAAGAACACATTTTGATACATTGATGATGAAATTAACATATGTGGCAAAACCACACTAGAATATTAATTCAATGAGTCAAACCTACACACTATTGAAACTTTAAATCTACTTGCTTCCATCAGCAAATGCGATCATCCATCTTTGTTTGCATTTCGTACTAATGTGCAGTTATTTAATTCCTAAATAATGAGACTTTCTTATCAGCTCAAGCTAATTAGGCTCTGCTAATCGTTAGATGGACTATTTTTCATGCAATAACCATGAAATTATATTTTCTCTTTATTAACGACTATATTTATTATAAAATCGATGCCCATGAACCTCATATAACATGAATTCATTCAATTCCAACAAACAATGGAGTCCTTCTTCTTTATTTGCATTTCTTATTGATAATAATTGGTTGAGTTTCACAATAAAGAGCACCTCCTATCATTTCTAGTCAGCAGCGCTCCTCTTTTGATTCCAAGAATACATTCTGATACATTGATGATGAAATTAACATATGTGGCAAAACCACCTAGAATATTAATTGAATCAGTCAAACCTAAACACTATTGAAACTCTAAATCTACTTACTTCCATCAGCAAAAGCAATCATCCATCTTGGTTTGCATTTCGTTCTAATGTGAAGTTATGTAATTCCTAAATAATGAGACTTTCTTATCACCTCAAGCTAATTAGGCTCCGCTCATCGTTAGATGGACTATTTTTCATGCAATGACCATGAAATTATCTTTTGTCTTTATTAACGACTATATTTATTATAAAAACAATGCCCATAAACCTCATATAACAAGAATTCATTCAATTCCAACAGACAATGGAGTCCTTCTTCTTCATTTGCATTTCTTATTGATAATAATTGGTTGAGTTTCACAATAAAGAGCACCTCCTATCATTTCTAGTTAGCAGGGCTCCTCTTTTGATTCCAAGAACACATTTTGATACATTGATGATGAAATTAACATATGTGGCAAAACCACCCAGAATATTAATTCAATGAGTCAAACCTACACACTATTGAAACTTTAAATCTACTTGCTTCCATCAGCAAATGCGATCATCCATCTTTGTTTGCATTTCGTACTAATGTGAAGTTATTTAATTCCTAAATAATGAGACTTTCTTATCAGCTCAAGCTAATTAGGCTCTGCTAATCGTTAGATGGACTATTTTTCATGCAATAACCATGAAATTATATTTTCTCTTTATTAACGACTATATTTATTATAAAATCGATGCCCATGAACCTCATATAACATGAATTCATTCAATTCCAACAAACAATGAAGTCCTTGTTCTTTATTTGCATTTCTTATTGATAATAATTGGTTGAGTTTCACAATAAAGAGCACCTCCTATCATTTCTAGTCAGCAGCGCTCCTCTTTTGATTCCAAGAATACATTCTGATACATTGATGATGAAATTAACATATGTGGCAAAACCACCTAGAATATTAATTGAATCAGTCAAACCTAAAAACACTATTGAAACTATAAATCTACTTACTTCCATCAGCAAAAGCAATCATCCATCTTGGTTTGCATTTCGTTCTAATGTGAAGTTACGTAATTCCTCAATAATGAGACTTTCTTATCACCTCAAGCTAATTAGGCTCCGCTCATCGTTAGATGGACTATTTTTCATGCAATGACCACGAAATTATCTTTTGTCTTTATTAACGACTATATTTATTATAAAAACGATGCCCATAAACCTCATATAACAAGAATTCATTCAATTCCAACAGACAATGGAGTCCTTCTTCTTCATTTGCATTTCTTATTGATAATAATTGGTTGAGTTTCATAATAAAGAGCACCTCCTATCATTTCTAGTTAGCAGGGCTCCTCTTTTGATTCCAAGAACACATTTTGATACATTGATGATGAAATTAACATATGTGGCAAAACCACCTAGAATATTAATTCAATGAGTCAAACCTACACACTATTGAAACTTTAAATCTACTTGCTTCCATCAGCAAATGCGATCATCCATCTTTGTTTGCATTTCGTACTAATGTGCAGTTATTTAATTCCTAAATAATGAGACTTTCTTATCAGCTCAAGCTAATTAGGCTCTGCTAATCGTTAGATGGACTATTTTTCATGCAATAACCATGAAATTATATTTTCTCTTTATTAACGACTATATTTATTATAAAATCGATGCCCATGAACCTCATATAACATGAATTCATTCAATTCCAACAAACAATGGAGTCCTTCTTCTTTATTTGCATTTCTTATTGATAATAATTGGTTGAGTTTCACAATAAAGAGCACCTCCTATCATTTCTAGTCAGCAGCGCTCCTCTTTTGATTCCAAGAATACATTCTGATACATTGATGATGAAATTAACATATGTGGCAAAACCACCTAGAATATTAATTGAATCAGTCAAACCTAAACACTATTGAAACTCTAAATCTACTTACTTCCATCAGCAAAAGCAATCATCCATCTTGGTTTGCATTTCGTTCTAATGTGAAGTTATGTAATTCCTAAATAATGAGACTTTCTTATCACCTCAAGCTAATTAGGCTCCGCTCATCGTTAGATGGACTATTTTTCATGCAATGACCATGAAATTATCTTTTGTCTTTATTAACGACTATATTTATTATAAAAACAATGCCCATAAACCTCATATAACAAGAATTCATTCAATTCCAACAGACAATGGAGTCCTTCTTCTTCATTTGCATTTCTTATTGATAATAATTGGTTGAGTTTCACAATAAAGAGCAACTCCTATCATTTCTAGTTAGCAGGGCTCCTCTTTTGATTCCAAGAACACATTTTGATACATTGATGATGAAATTAACATATGTGGCAAAACCACCTAAAATATTAATTGAATCAGTCAAACCTAAACACTATTGAAACTATAAATCTACTTACTTCCATCAGCAAAAGCAATCATCCATCTTGGTTTGAATTTCGTTCTAATGTGAAGTTATGTAATTCCTCAATAATGAGACTTTCTTATTACCTCAAGCTAATTAGGCTCCGCTCATCGTTAGATGGACTATTTTTCATGCAATGACCATGAAATTATCTTTTGTCTTTATTAACGACTATATTTATTATAAAAACGATGCCCATAAACCTCATATAACAAGAATTCATTCAATTCCAACAGACAATGGAGTCCTTCTTCTTCATTTGCATTTCTTATTGATAATAATTGGTTGAGTTTCACAATAAAGAGCACCTCCTATCATTTGTAGTTAGCAGGGCTCCTCTTTTGATTCCAAGAACACATTTTGATACATTGATGATGAAATTAACATATGTGGCAAAACCACCTAGAATATTAATTCAATGAGTCAAACCTACACACTATTGAAACTTTAAATCTACTTGCTTCCATCAGCAAATGCGATCATCCATCTTTGTTTGCATTTCGTACTAATGTGCAGTTATTTAATTCCTAAATAATGTGACTTTCTTTTCACCTTAAGCTAATTAGGCTCTGCTAATCGTTAGATGGACTATTTTTCATGCAATGACCATGAAATTATCTTTTGTCTTTATTAACGACTATATTTAGTATAAAAACGATGCCCATGAACCTCATATAACATGAATTCATTTAATTCCAACAAATAATCTAGTCTTTCTTTTTGATTTGCTTTTCTTATTGATAATAATTGGTTGAGTTTCACAATAAAGAGCACCTCCTATCATTTCTAGTTAGAAGGGCTCCTCTTTTGATTCCAAGAACTCATTTTGATACATTGATGATGAAATTAACATATGTGGCAAAACCACCTAGAATATTAATTAAATCAAACAAATTTAAACACCATTGAAACTCTAAATCTACTTTCTTCCATCAGCAAAAGCAATCATTCATCTTGGTTTGCATTTCGTACAAATGTGAAGTTGTTTAATTCCTAAATAATGAGACTTTCTTATCACTTCAAGCTAATTAGGCTCCTCTTATCGTTACAAGGACTATTTTTCATGAAATAACCACAAAATTATTTTTTGCCTTTATTAACGACTATATTTATTATAAAAACGATGCACATGAAACTCATATAACATGAATTCATTCAATTCCAACAGACAATGGAGTCCTTCTTCTTGATTTGCATTTCTTATTGATAATAATTGGTTGAGTTTCACAATAAAGAGTACCTCCTATCATTTCTAATTAGCAGTGCTCCATTTTTGGTTCGAAGCAGATATTTGGATATATTGATGATGAAATTAATATATATGGCTAAACAACCAATTATATTAATTAAATCAAACAAATTTAAACACCATTGAAACTCTAAATCTACTTACTTCGATCAGCAAAAGCAATCATTCATCTTGGTTTGCATTCCGTACAAATGTGAAGTTCTTTAATTCCTAAATAATGAGACTTTCTTATCACCTCAAGCTAATTAGGCTCCGCTAATGGTTAGATGGACTATTTTTCATGGTATGACCATGAAATGATCTTTTGTCTTTATTAACGACTATATTTATTATAAAAACGATGCCCATGAACCTCATATAACATGAATTCATTCAATTCCAACAAACAATGGAGTCCTTCTTCTTGATTGGCATTTCTTATTGATAATAATTGGTTGAGTTTCACAATAAAGAGTACCTCCTATCATTTCTAATTAGCAGTGCTGCACTCTTGGTTCGAAGCACATATTTGGATATATTGATGATGAAATTAATATATGTGTCTAAACAACCTAGTAGATTAATTATATCAAACAAATTTAAACACCATTGAAACTCTAAATCTACTTACTTCCATATGCAAAAGCAATCATTCATCTTGGTTTGCATTTCGTACAAATGTGAAGTTGTTTAATTCCTAAATAATGAGACTTTCTTATCACTTCAGGCTAATTAGGCTCCTCTCATCGTTACAAGGACTATTTTTCATAAAATAACCACAAAATTATCTTTTGCCTTTATGAACGACTATATTTATTATAAAAACGATGCCCATGAAACTCATATAACATGAATTCATTCAATTCCAATAGACAATGGAGTCCTTCTTCTTGATTTGCATTTCTTATTGATAATAATTGGTTGAGTTTCACAATAAAGGGCACCTCCTATCATTTCTAGTGAGCAGGGCTCTTCTTTTGATTCCAAGAACACATTTTGATACATTGATGATTAAATTAACATATGTGGCAAAACCACCTAGAATATTAATTTAATCAGTCAAACCTAAACACTATTGAAACTCTAAATCTACTTACTTCCATCAGTAAAAGCAATCATCCATCTTGGTTTGCATTTCGTACTATTGTAAAGTTATGTAATTCCTAAATAATGAGTCTTTCTTATCACCTCAAGCTAATTAGGCTCCGCTGATCGTTAGATGGACTATTTTTCATGCAATGACCATGAAATTATCTTTTGTCTTTATTAACGACTATATTTGTTATAAAAACGATGCCCATGAACCTCATATAACATGAATTCATTCAATTCCAACAAATAATGGAGTCCTTCTTCTTGATTTGATTTTCTGATTGATAATAATTGGTTGAGTTTCACAATAAAGAGCACCTCCTATCATTTCTAGTTAGCAGGTATTTTGATACCAAGAACACATTTTGATACATTGATGATGAAATTAACATATGTGGCAAAACCACCTAGAATATTAATTAAATCAGTCAAACCTAAACACTATTGAAATTCTAAATCTACTTACTTCCATCAGCAAAAGCAATCATTCATCTTGGTTTGCATTTCGTACAAATGTGAAGTTGTTTAATTCCTAAATAATGAGACTTTCTTATCACTTCAAGCTAATTAGGCTCCTCTCATCGTTAGAAGGACTATTTTTCATGAAATAACCACAAAATTATCGTTTGCCTTTATCAAGGACTATATGTATTATAAAAACGATGTCCATGAACCTCATATAACATGAATTCATTCAATTCCAACAAACAATGGAGTCCTTGTTCTTTATTTGCATTTCTTATTGATAATAATTGGTTGAGTTTCACAATAAAGAGCACCTCCTATCATTTCTAGTCAGCAACGCTCCTCTTTTGATTCCAAGAACACATTTTGATACGTTGATGATGAAATTAACATATGTGGCAAAACCACCTAGAATATTAATTGAATCAGTCAAACCTAAATACTATTGAAACTTTAAATCTACTTACTTCCACCAGCAAAAGCGATCATCCATCTTGGTTTGCATTTTGTACTAATGTGTAGTTATTTAATTCATAAAAAATGAGACTTTCTTATCACCTCAAGATAATTAGGCTCCGCTAATCTTTAGATGGACTATTTTTCATGCAATGACCATGAAATTATCTTTTGTCTTTATTAACGACTATATTTATTATAAAAACGATGCCCATGAACCTCATATAACATGAATTCAATCAATTCCAACAAAAAATGGAGTCCTTCGTCTTGATTGGCATTTCTTATTGATAATAATTGGTTGAGTTTCACAATAAAGAGTACCTCCTATCATTTCTAATTAGCAGTGCTGCACTTTTGGTTCGAAGCACATATTTGGATATATTGATGATGAAATTAATATATGTGGCTAAACAACCTATTATATTAATTAAATCAAACAAATTTAAACACCATTGAAACTCTAAATCTACTTACTTCCATCAGCAAAAGCAATCATTCATCTTGGCTTGCATTCCGTACAAATGTGAAGTTGTTTAATTCCTAAATAATGAGACTTTCTTATCACCTCAAGCTAATTAGGCTCCGTTCATTGTTAGATGGACTATTTTTCATGGACTGACCATGAAATTATCTTTTGTCTTTATTAACGACTATATTTATTATAAAAATGATGCCCGTGAACCTCATATAACATGAATTCATTCAATTCCAATACACAATGGAGTCCTTCTTCTTGATTGGCATTTCTTATTGATAATAATTGGTTGAGTTTCACAATAAAGAGTACCTCCTATCATTTCTAATTAGTAGTGCTGCAGTTTTGGTTCGAAGCACATATTTGGATATATTGATGATGAAATTAATATATGTGTCTAAACAACCTAGTAGATTAATTAAATCAAACAAATTTAAACACCATTGAAACTCTAAATCGACTTACTTCCATAAGCAAAAGCAATCATTCATCTTGGGTTGCATTTCGTACAAATGTGAAGTTGTTTAATTCCTAAATAATGAGACTTTCTTATTACTTCAAGCTAATTAGGCTCCTCTCATCGTTACAAGGACTATTTTTCCTAAAATAACCACAAAATTATCTTTTACCTTTATTAACGACTATATTTATTATAAAAACGATGCCCATGAACCTCATATAACATGAATTCATTCAATTCCAACAAACAATGGAGTCCTTCTTCTTGATTTTCATTTCTTATTGATAATAATTGGTTGAGTTTCACAATAAAGAGCACCTCCTATCATTTCTAGTGAGCAGGGCTCCTCTTTTGATTCCAAGAACACATTTTGATACATTGATGATGAAATTAACATATGTGGCAAATCCACCTAGAATATTAATTGAATCAGTCAAACCTAAACACAATTGAAACTCTAAATCTACTTACTTCCATCAGCAAAAGCAATGAGCCATCTTGGTTTGCATTTCGTACTATTGTAAAGTTATGTAATTCCTAAATAATGAGACTTTCTTATCACGTCAAGCTAATTAGGCTCCGCTGATCGTTAGATGGACTATTTTTCATGCAATGACCGTGAAATTATCTTTTGTCTTTATTAACGACTATATTTGTTATAAAAATGATGCCCATGAACCTCATATAAAATGAATTCATTCAATTCCAACAAATAATGGAGTCCTTCTTCTTGATTTGATTTTCTGATTGATAATAATTGGTTGAGTTTCACAATAAAGAGCTCCTCCTATCATTTCTAGTTAGCAGGTATTTTGATTCCAAGAACACATTTTGATACATTGATGATGAAATTAACATATGTGGCAAATGTGAAGTTGTTTAATTCCTAAATAATGAGACTTTCTTATCACTTCAAGCTAATTAGGCTCCTCTCATCGTTACAAGGACTATTTTTCATGAAATAACCACAAAATTATCTTTTGCCTTTATTAAGGACTATATTTATTATAAAAACGATGCCCATGAACCTCATATAACATGAATTCATTCAATTCCAATACCCAATCGAGTCCTTCTTCTTGATTTGCATTTCTTATTGATAATAATTGGTTGAGTTTCACAATAAAGAGCACCTCCTATCATTTCTAGTTAGATGGGCTCCTCTTTTGATTCCAAGAACACATTTTGATACATTGATGATGAAATTAACATATGTGGCAAAATCACCTAGAATATTAATTGAATTAGTCAAACCTAAACACTGTTGAAACTTTAAATCTACTTACTTCTATCAGCAAAAGCGATCATCCATCTTGGTTTGCATTTTGTACTAATGTGCAGTTATTTAATTTCTAAAAAATGAGACTTTCTTATCAACTCAAGCTAATTAGGCTCCGCTCATCATTAGATGGACTATTTTTCATGCAATGGCCATGAAATTATCTTTTGTCTTTATTAACGACTATATTTATTATAAAAACGATGCCCATTAACATCATATAACATGAATTCATTTAATTCCAACAAATAATGGAGCCCTTCTTCTTCATTTGCATTTCTTATTGATAATAATTGGTTGTGTTTCACAATAAAGAGCACCTCCTATCATTTCTAGTTAGCAGGGCTCCTCTTTTGATTCCAAGAACACTTTTTGATACATTGATCATGAAATTCACATATATGGCAAAACAACCTAGAATATTGATTGAATCAGTCAAACCTAAACACTATTGAAACTCTAAATCTGCTTACTTCCATCAGCAAAAGCAATCATCTATCTTGGTTCGCATTTTGTACTATTGTAAAGTCATGTAATTCCTAAATAATGAGACTTTCTTATCACCTCTAGCTAATTAGGCTCCGCTGATGGTTAGATGGACTATTTTTCATGCAATGACCATGAAATTATCTTTTGTCTTTATTAACGACTATATTTATTATAAAAATGATGCCCATGAACCTCATATAACATGAATTCATTCAATTCCAACAAACAATGGAGTCCTTCTTCTTGATTGGCATTTCTTATTGATAATAATTGGTTGAGTTTCACACTAAAGAGTACCTCCTATTATTTCTAATTAGCAGTGCTGCACTTTTTGTTCGAAGCACATATTTGGATATATTGATGATGAAATCAATATATGTATCTAAACAACCTAGTAGATTAATCAAATCAAACAAATTTAAACACCATTGAAAATCTAAATCTACTTACTTCCATAAGGTAAAGCAATCATTCATCTTGGTTTGCATTTCGTACAAATGTGAGGTTGTTCAATTCCTAAATAATGAGACTTTCTTATCACTTCAAGCTAATTAGGCTCCTCTCATCGTTACAAGGACTATTTTTTAGAAAATAACCACAAAATTATCTTTTGCTTTTATTAACGACTATATTTATTATAAAAACGATGCCCATGAACCTCATCTAACATGAATTCATTCAATTCCAACAGACAATGGAGTCCTTCTTCTTGATTTGCATTTCTTATTGATAATAATTCGTTGAGTTTCATAATAAAGAGCACCTCCCATCATTTCTAGTGAGCAGGGCTCCTCTTGTGATTCCAAGAACACGTTTTGATACATTGATGATGAAATTAACATATGTGGCAAAACCACCTAGAATATTAATAGAATCAGTCAAACCTGAACACTATTGAAACTCTAAATCTACTTACTTCCTTCAGCAAAAGCAATCATCCATCTTGGTTTGCATTTCATACTATTGTAAAGTGATGTAATTCCTAAATAATGAGACTTTCTTATCACCTCAAGCTAATTAGGCTCTGCTGATCGTTAGATGGACTATTTTTCATGCAATGACCATGAAATTATCTTTTGTCTTTATTAACGACTATATTTATTATAAAAACGATGCCCATGAACCTCATATAACATGAATTCATTCAATTCCAATAAATAATGGAGCCCTTCTTCTTGATTTGCATTTCTTATTGATAATAATTGGTTGAGTTTCACAATAAACAGCACCTCCTATCATTTCTAGTTAGCAGGGATCCTCTTTTGATTCCAAGAACACATATTGATACTTTGATGATGAAATTAACATATGTGGCAAAACCCCCTAGAATATTAATTGAATTAGTCAAACCTAAACACTATTGAAACTCTAAATCTACTTACTTGCATCAGTAAAAGCAATCATCCATCTTGGTTTGCATTTCGTACTATTGTAAAGTTATGTAATTCCGAAATAATGAGACTTTCTTATCACCTCAAGCTAATTAGGCTCCGCTGATGGTTAGATGGACTATTTTTCATGCAGTGAGCATGAAATTATCATTTGTCTTTATTAACGACTATATTTATTGTAAAAACGATGCCCATGAACCTCATATAACATGAATTCATTCAATTCCAACAAACAATGGAGTCCTTCTTCTTGATTGGCATTTCTTATTGATAATAATTGGTTGAGTTTCACAATAAAGAGTAGCTCCTATTATTTCTAATTAGCAGTGCTACACTTTTTGTTCGAAGCACATATTTGGATATATTGATGATGAAATTAATATATGTGGCTAAACAACCTAGTATATTAATTAAATCAAACAAATGTAAACACCATTGAAACAAAATGTAAACCTAGTATATGTGGCTAAACAAATGTAAACCTAGGCTCCTCTCACCGTTACAAGGACTATTTTTTAGAAAATAACCACAAAATTATCTTTTGCTTTTATTAACGACTATATTTATTATAAAAACGATGCCCATGAACCTCATCTAACATGAATTCATTCAATTCCAACAGACAATGGAGTCCTTCTTCTTGATTTGCATTTCTTATTGATAATAATTCGTTGAGTTTCACAATAAAGAGCACCTCCCATCATTTCTAGTGAGCAGGGCTCCTCTTGTGATTCCAAGAACACGTTTTGATACATTGATGATGAAATTAACATATGTGGCAAAACCACCTAGAATATTAATAGAATCAGTCAAACCTGAACACTATTGAAACTCTAAATCTACTTACTTCCATCAGCAAAAGCAATGATTCATCTTGGTTTGCATTGCGTCCAAATGTGAAGTTGTTTAATTATTAAATAATGAGACTTTCTTATCACATCAAGCTAATTAGGCTACTCTCATCGTTACAAGGACTATTTTTCATGAAATGACCACAAAATTATCTTTTATCTCTGTTAACGACTATATTTATTATAAAAACGATACCCATGAACCTCATATAACATGAATTCATTCAATTCGAACAGACAATGGAGTCCTTCTTCTTGATTGGCATTTCTTATTGATAATAATTGGTTGAGTTTCACAATAAAGAGCACCTCCTATCATTTCTAGTTAGCAGGGCTACTCTTTTGATTCCAAGAACACATTTTGATACATTGATAATGAAATTAACATATGTGGCAAAACCACCTAGAATATTAATTGAATCAGTCAAACCAAAACACTATTGAAACTTTAAATCTACTTACTTCCATCAGCAAAAGTGATTATCCATCTTGGTTTGCATTTTGTACTAATGTGCAGTTATTTAATTCCTAAAAAATGAGACTTTCTTATCACCTCAAGCTAATTAGGCTCTGCTAATCTTTACATAGACTATTTTTCATGCAATGACCATGAAATTATCTTTTGTCTTTATTAACGACTATATTTATTATAAAAACGATGCCCATGAACCTCATATAACATGAATTCATTCAATTCGAACAGACAATGGAGTCCTTCTTCTTAATTTGCATTTCTTATTGATAATAATTGGTGGAGTTTCACAATAAAGAGCACCTCGTATCATTTCTAGTTAGCAGGGCGCCTCTTTTGATTCCAAGAACACATTTTCATACATTGATGATGAAATTAACATATGTGGCAAAACCACCTAGAATGTTAATTGAATCAGTCAAACCTAAATACTATTGAAACTTTAAATCTACTTACTTCCATCAGCAAAAGCGATCATCCATCTTGGTTTTGCATTTCGTACTAATGTGCAGTTATTTAATTCCTAAAAAATGAGACTTTCTTATCACGTCAGCCTACTTACTTCCACCAGCAAAAGCGATCATCCATCTTGGTTTGCATTTCGTACTAATGTGCAGTTATTTAATTCCTAAATAATGAGACTTTCTTATCACCTGAAGCTAATTAGGCTCCGTTAATCGTTAGATGGACTATTTTTCATTCAATGACCATGAAATTATCTTTTGTCATTATTAACGACTATATTTATTATAAAAACGATGCCCATGAACCTCATATAACATGAATTCATTCAATTCCAACAAACAATGGAGTCCTTCTTCTTGATTGGCATTTCTTATTGATAATAATTGGTTGAGTTTCACAATAAAGAGTACCTCTTATTATTTCTAATTAGCAGTGCTGTACTTTTTGTTCGAAGCACATATTTGGATATATTGATGATGAAATTAATATATGTATCTAAACAACCTAATAGATTAATCAAATCAAACAAATTTAAACACCATTGAAACTCTAAATCTACTTACTTCCATAAGCAAAGGCATCATTCATCTTGGTTTGAATTTCGTACAAATGTGAAGTTGTTTAATTCCTAAATAATGAGACTTTCTTATCACCTCAAGCTAATTAGGCTCCACTAATCTTTAGATGGACTATTTTTCATGCAATGACCATGAAATTATCTTTTGTCTTTATTAACGACTATATTTATTATAAAAATGATGCCCATGAACCTCATATAACATGAATTCATTCAATTCCAACAAACAATGGAGTCCTTCTTCTTGATTTGCATATCTTATTGATAATAATTGGTTGAGTTTCACAATAAAGAGCACCTCCTATCATTTCTAGTTAGCAGTGCTGCACTTTTGGTTCGAAGCACATATTTGGATATATTGATGATGAGATTAATATGTGTCTAAACAACCTAGAAGATTAATCAAATGAAACAAATTTAAACACCATTGAAACTCTAAATCTACTTACTTCCATAAGCAAAAGCAATCATTCATCTTGGTTTGCATTTCGTACAAATGTGAAGTTGTTTAATTCCTAAATAATGATACTTTCTTATCACTTCAAGCTAATTAGGCTCCTCTCATCGTTACAACGACTATTTTTCAGAAAATAACCACAAAATTATCTTTTGCCTTTATTAACGACTATATTTATTAGAAAAACGATGCCCATGAACCTCATATAACATGAATTCATTCAATTCCAATAGACAATGGAGTCCTTCTTCTTGATTTGCATTTCTTATTGATAATAATTGGTTGAGTTTCACAATAAAGAGCACCTCCTATCATTTCTAGTCAGCAGGGCTCCTCTTTTGATTGCAAAAACACATTTTGATACATTGATGATGAAATTAACATATGTGGCAAAACCACCTAGAATATTAATTGAATCAGTCAAACCTAAACACTCTTGAAACTCTAAATCTACTTACTTCCATCAGCAAAAGCAATCATTGACCTTGGTTTGCATTTCGTACAAATGTGAAGTTGTTTACTTCCTAAATAATGAGACTTTCTTATCACTTCAAGCTAATTAGGCTCCTCTCATCGTTACAAGGACTATTTTTCATGAAATAACCACAAAATTATCTTTCACCTTTATTAACGACTATATTTATTATAAAAACGATGCCCATGAACCTCATATAACATGAATTCATTCAATTCCAATAAATAATGGAGCCCTTCTTCTTGATTTGCATTTCTTATTGATAATAATTGGTTGAGTTTCACAATAAAGAGGACCTCCTATCATTTATAATTAGCAGGGCTCCTCTTTTGATTCCAAGAACACATTTTGATATATTGATGATGAAATTAACATATGTGGCAAAACCACCTAGAATATTAATTGAATCAGTCAAACCTAAACACTGTTGAAACTTTAAATCTACTTACTTCCATCAGCAAAAGCGATCATCCATCTTGCTTTGCATTTCGTACTAATGTGCAGTTATTTAATTCCTAAAAAATGAGACTTTCTTATCACCTCGAGCTAATTAGGCTGCGCTAATCTTTAGATGGACTATTTTTCATGCAATGACCATGAAATTAACTTTTGTCTTTATTAACGACAATATTTATTATAAAAACGATGCCCATGAACCTCATATAACATGAATTCATTCAATTCCAACGAATAATGGAGTCCTTATTCTTGATTTGATTTTCTTATTGATAATAATTGGTTGAGTTTCACAATAAAGAGCACCTCCTATCATTTCTAGTTAGCAGGGCTTTTGATTCCAAGAACACATTTTGATACATTGATGATGAAATTAACATATGTGGCAAAACCACCTAGAATATTAATTGAATCAGTCAAACCAAAACACTATTGAAACTCTAAATCTACTTACTTCCATCAGCAAAAGCAATCATTCATCTTGGTTTGTATTTCGTACAAATGTGAAGTTGTTTAATTCCTAAATAATGAGACTTTCTTATCACTTCAAGCTAATTAGGCTCCTCTCATTGTTACAAGGACTATCTTTCATGAAATAACCACAAAATTATCTTTTGCGTTTATTAACGACTATATTTGTTATAAAAACGATGCCCATGAACCTCATATAACATGAATTCATTCAATTCCAATAGACAATGAAGTCCTTCTTCTTGGTTTGCATTTCTTATTGATAGTAATTGGTTGACTTTCACAATGAAAAGCACCTCCTATCATTTCTAGTTAGCAAGGCTCCTCTTTTGATTCAAAGAACACATTTTGATACATTGATGATGAAATTAACATGTGGCAAAACCACCTAGAATATTAATTGAATCAGTCAAACCTAAACACTATTGAAACTTTAAATCTACTTAATTCCATCAGCAAAAGCGATTATCCGTCTTGGTTTTCATTTCGTACTAATGTGCAGTTATTTAATTCCTGAATAATGAGACTTTCTTATCACCTCAAGATAATTAGGCTACACTAATCTTTAGATGGACTATTTTTCATGCAATGACCATGAAATTATCTTTTGTCTTTATTAACGACTTTATTTATTATAAAAACGATGCCCATGAACCTGATATAACATGAATTCATTCAATTCCAACAAACAATGGAGTCCTTCTTCTTGATTGGCATTTCTTATTGATAATAATTGGTTGAGTTACACAATAAAGAGTACCTCCTATCATTTCTAATTAGCAGTGCTGCACTCTTGGTTCGAAGCACATATTTGGAAATATTGTTGATGAAATTAATATATGTGGCTAAACAACCTATTATATTAATTAAATCAAACAAATTTAAACACCATTGAAATTCTAAATCCACTTACTTCCATCAGCAAAAGCAATCATTCATCTTGGTTTGCATTCCGTACAAATGTGAAGTTGTTTAATTCCTAAATAATGAGATTTTCTTATCACCTCATGCTAATTAGGCTCCGCTCATCGTTAGATGGACTATTTTTCATGGAATGACCATGAAATTATCTTTTGTCTTTATTAATGACTATATTTATTATAAAAATGATGCCCATGAACCTCATATAACATGAATTCATTCAATTCCAACAAACAATGGAGTCCTTCTTCTTGATTGGCATTTCTTATTGATAATAATTGGTTGAGTTTCACAATAAAGAGTACCTCCTATCATTTCTAATTAGCAGTGCTGCACTTTTGGTTTGAAGCACATATTTGGATATATTGATGATGAAATTAATATATGTGTCTAAACAACCTAGTAGATTAATTAAATCAAAAAAATTTAAACACCATTGAAACTCTAAATCTACTTACTTCCATAAGCAAAAGCAATCATTCATCTTGGTTTGCATTTCGTACAAATGTGAAGTTGTTTAATTCCTAAAAAATGAGACTTTCTTATCACCTCGAGCTAATTAGGCTGCGCTAATCTTTAGATGGACTATTTTTCTTGCAAGGACCATGAAATTAACTTTTGTCTTTATTAACGACAATATTTATTATAAAAACGATGCCCATGAACCTCATATAACATGAATTCATTCAATTCCAACAAATAATGGAGTCCTTATTCTTGATTTGATTTTCTTATTGATAATAATTGGTTGAGTTTCACAATAAAGAGCACCTCCTATCATTTTTAGTTAGTAGGGCTTTTGATTCCAAGAACACATTTTGAAACATTGATGATGAAATTAACATATGTGGCAAAACCACCTAGAATATTAATTGAATCAGTCAAACCAAAACACTATTGAAACTCTAAATCTACTTACTTCCATCAGCAAAAGCAATCATTCATCTTGGTTTGCATTTCGTACAAATGTGAAGTTGTTTAATTCCTAAATAATGAGACTTTCTTATCACTTCAAGCTAATTAGGCTCCTCTCATTGTTACAAGGACTATCTTTCATGAAATAACCACAAAATTATCTTTTGCGTTTATTAACGACTATATTTGTTATAAAAACGATGCCCATGAACCTCATATAACATGAATTCATTCAATTCCAATAGACAATGGAGTCCTTCTTCTTGGTTTGCATTTCTTATTGATAATAATTGGTTGACTTTCACAATGAAGAGCACCTCCTATCATTTCTAGTTAGCAAGGCTCTTCTTTTGATTCAAAGAACACATTTTGATACATTGATGATGAAATTAACATGTGGCAAAACCACCTAGAATATTAATTGAATCAGTCAAACCTAAACACTATTGAAACTTTAAATCTACTTAATTCCATCAGCAAAAGCGATTATCCGTCTTGGTTTTCATTTCGTACTAATGTGCAGTTATTTAATTCCTGAATAATGAGACTTTCTTATCACCTCAAGATAATTAGGCTACACTAATCTTTAGATGGACTATTTTTCATGCAATGACCATGAAATTATCTTTTGTCTTTATTAACGACTATATTTATTATAAAAACGATGCCCATGAACCTGATATAACATGAATTCATTCAATTCCAACAAACAATGGAGTCCTTCTTCTTGATTGGCATTTCTTATTGATAATAATTGGTTGAGTTTCACAATAAAGAGTACCTCCTATCATTTCTAATTATCAGTGCTGCACTTTTGGTTCGAAGCACATATTTGGAAATATTGATGATGAAATTAATATATGTGGCTAAACAACCTATTATATTAATTAAATCAAACAAATTTAAACACCATTGAAATTCTAAATCTACTTACTTCCATCAGCAAAAGCAATCATTCATCTTGGTTTGCATTCCGTACAAATGTGAAGTTGTTTAATTCCTAAATAATGAGATTTTCTTATCACCTCAAGCTAATTAGGCTCCGCTCATCGTTAGATGGACTATTTTTCATGGAATGACCATGAAATTATCTTTTGTCTTTATTAATGACTATATTTATTATAAAAATGATGCCCATGAACCTCATATAACATGAATTCATTCAATTCTAACAAACAATGGAGTCCTTCTTCTTGATTGGCATTTCTTATTGATAATAATTGGTTGAGTTTCACAATAAAGAGTACCTCCTATCATTTCTAATTAGCAGTGCTGCACTTTTGGTTTGAAGCACATATTTGGATATATTGATGATGAAATTAATATATGTGTCTAAACAACCTAGTAGATTAATTAAATCAAAAAAATTTAAACACCATTGAAACTCTAAATCTACTTACTTCCATAAGCAAAAGCAATCATTCATCTTGGTTTGCATTTCGTACAAATGTGAAGTTGTTTAATTCCTAAAAAATGAGACTTTCTTATCACCTCGAGCTAATTAGGCTGCGCTAATCTTTAGATGGACTATTTTTCTTGCAATGACCATGAAATTAACTTTTGTCTTTATTAACGACAATATTTATTATAAAAATGATGCCCATGAACCTCATATAACATGAATTCATTCAATTCCAACAAATAATGGAGTCCTTATTCTTGATTTGATTTTCTTATTGATAATAATTGGTTGAGTTTCATAATAAAGAGCACCTCTTATCATTTCTAGTTAGCAGGGCTTTTGATTCCAAGAACACATTTTGATACATTGATGATGAAATTAACATATGTGGCAAAACCACCTAGAATATTAATTGAATCAGTCAAACCAAAACACTATTGAAACTCTAAATCTACTTACTTCCATCAGCAAAAGCAATCATTCATCTTGGTTTGCATTTCGTACAAATGTGAAGTTGTTTAATTCCTAAACAGGGAATCTACGGTGGGGGTTTAGGGGGTCGGACTTCCGATCAGTCATCATATACGCCGAGCAATCGATTCAGTAGTGGTTTTGCATTTCGTACAAATGTGAAGTTGTTTACATTCCTAAATAATGAGACTTTCTTATCACTTCAAGCTAATTAGGCTCCTCTCATTGTTACAAGGACTATCTTTCATGAAATAACCACAAAATTATCTTTTGCCTTTATTAACGACTATATTTATTATAAAAACGATGCCCATGAACCTCATATAACATGAATTCATTCAATTCCAATAGACAATGGAGTCCTTCTTCTTGGTTTGCATTTCTTATTGATAATAATTGGTTGAGTTTCACAATGAAGAGCACCTCCTATCATTTCTAGTTAGCAAGGCTCTTCTTTTGATTCCAAGAACACATTTTGATACATTGAGGATGAAATTAACATGTGGCAAAACCTCCTAGAATATTAATTGAATCAGTCAAACCTAAACACTATTGAAACTTTAAATCTACTTAATTCCATTAGCAAAAGCGATTATCCATCTTGGTTTTCATTTCGTACTAATGTGCAGTTATTTAATTCCTGAATAATGAGACTTTCTTATCACCTCAAGCTAATTAGGCTCCGCTAATCGTTAGATGGACTATTTTTCATGCAATGACCATGAAATTATCTTTTGTCTTTATTAACGACTATATTTATTATAAAAACGATGCCCATGAACCTCATATAACATGAATTCATTCAATTCCAACAAATAATGGGGTCCTTCTTCTTGATTTGATTTTCTTCTTGATCATAATTGGTTGAGTTTCACAATAAAGAGCACCTCCTATCATTTCTATTTAGCAGGTATTTTGATACCAAGAACACATTTTGATACATTGATGATGAAATTAACATATGTGGCAAATCCACCTAGAATATTAATTGAATTAGTCAAACCTAAACACTATTGAAACTCTAAATCTACTTACTTCCATCAGCAAAAGCAATCATTCATCTTGGTTTGCATTTCGTACAAATGTGAAGTTGTTTAATTCCTAAATAATGAGACTTTCTTATCACTTCAAGCTAATTAGGCTCCTCTCATCGTTACAAGGACTATTTTTCATGAAATAACCACAAAATTATCTTTTGCCTTTATTAATGACTATATTTATTATAAAACCGATGCCCATGAACCTCATATAACATGAATTCATTTCATTCCAATACACAATGGAGTCCTTCTTCTTGATTTGCATTTCTTATTGATAATAATTGGTTGAGTTTCACAATAAAGAGCACCTCCTATCATTTCTAGTTAGATGGGCTCCTCTTTTGATTCCAAGAACACATTTTGATACATTAATGATGAACATAACATATGTGGCAAAACTACCTAGAATATTAATTGAATCAGTCAAACCTAAACACTATTGAAACTTTAAATCTACTTACTTCCATCAGCAAAAGCGATCATCCATCTTGGTTTGCATTTTGTACTAATGTGTAGTTATTTAATTCCTAAAAAATGAGACTTTCTTATCACCTCAAGCTAATTAGGCTCCACTAATCTTTAGATGGACTATTTTTCATGCAATGACCATGAAATTATCTTTTGTCTTTATTAACGACTATATTTATTATAAAAACGATGCGCATGAACCTGATATAACATGAATTCATTCAATTCCAACAAACAATGGAGTCCTTCTTCTTGATTGGCATTTCTTATTGATAATAATTGGTTGAGTTTCACAATAAAGAGTACCTCCTATCATTTCTAATTAGCAGTGCTGCACTTTTAGTTCGAAGCACATATTTGGATATATTGATAATGAAATTAATATATGTGGCTAAACAACCTAGTATATTAATTAAATCAAACAAATTTAAACACCATTGAAACTCTAAATCTACTTACTTCCATCAGCAAAAGCAATCATTCATCGTGGTTTGCATTTCGTACAAATGTGAAGTTGTTTAATTCCTAAATAATGAGACTTTCTTATCACTTCAAGCTAATTAGGCTCCTCTCATCGTTACAAGGACTATTTTTCATGAAATAACCACAAAATTATCTTTTGTCTTTATTAACGACTATATTTATTATAAAAATGATGCCCATGAACCTCATATAACATGAATTCATTCAATTCCAACAAACAATGGAGTCCTTCTTCTTGATTGGCATTTCTTATTGATAATAATTGGTTGAGTTTCACAATAAAGAGTACCTCCTATCATTTCTAATTAGCAGTGCTGCACTTTTGGTTTGAAGCACATATTTGGATATATTGATGATGAAATTAATATATGTGTCTAAACAACCTAGTAGATTAATTAAATCAAAAAAATTTAAACACCATTGAAACTCTAAATCTACTTACTTCCATAAGCAAAAGCAATCATTCATCTTGGTTTGCATTTCGTACAAATGTGAAGTTGTTTAATTCCTAAATAATGAGACTTTCTTATCACTTCAAGCTAATTAGGCTCCTCTCATCGTTACAAGGACTATTTTTCATGAAATAACCACAAAATTATCTTTTGCCTTTATTAACGACTATATTTATTATAAAAACGATGCCCATGAACCTCATATAACATGAATTCATTCAATTCCAACAGACAATGGAGTCCTTCTTGATTTGCATTTCTTATTGATAATAATTGGTTGAGTTTCACAATAAAGAGCACCTCCTATCATTTCTAATTAGCAGGGCTCCTCTTTTGGTTCCAAGAACACATTTTGATACATTCATGATGAAATTAACATATGTGGCAAAACCACCTAGAATATTAATTGAATCAATCAAACCTAAACACTGTTGAAACTTTAAATCTACTTACTTCCATCAGCAAAAGCGATCATCCATCTTGTTTTGCATTTCGTACTAATGTGCAGTTATTTAATTCCTAAAAAATGAGACTTTCTTATCACCTCGAGCTAATTAGGCTGCGCTAATCTTTAGATGGACTATTTTTCATGCAATGACCATGAAATTAACTTTTGTCTTTATTAATGACAATATTTATTATAAAAACAATGCCCATGAACCTCATATAACATGAATTCATTCAATTCCAACAAATTATGGAGTCCTTATTCTTGATTTGATTTTCTTATTGATAATAATTGGTTGAGTTTCACAATAAAGAGCACCTCCTATCATTTCTAGTTAGCAGGGCTTTTGATTCCAAGAACACATTTTGATACATTGATGATGAAATTAACATATGTGGCAAAACCACCTAGAATATTAATTGAATCAGTCAAACCAAAACACTATTGAAACTCTAAATCTACTTACTTCCATCAGCAAAAGCAATCATTCATCTTGGTTTGCATTTCGTACAAATGTGAAGTTGTTTAATTCCTAAATAATGAGACTTTCTTATCACTTCAAGCTAATTAGGCTCCTCTCATTGTTACAAGGACTATCTTTCATGATATAACCACAAAATTATCTTTTGCCTTTATTAACGAGTATATTTATTATAAAAACGATGCCCATGAACCTCATATAACATGAATTCATTCAATTCCAATAGACAATGGAGTCCTTCTTCTTGGTTTGCATTTCTTATTGATAATAATTGGTTGAGTTTCACAATGAAGAGCACCTCCTATCATTTCTAGTTAGCAAGGCTCTTCTTTTGATTCCAAGAACACATTTTGATACATTGAGGATGAAATTAACATGTGGCAAAACCTCCTAGAATATTAATTGAATCAGTCAAACCTAAACACTATTGAAACTTTAAATCTACATAATTCCATCAGCAAAAGCGATTATCCATTTTGGTTTTCATTTCGTACAAATGTGCAATTATTTAATTCCTAAATAATGAGACTTTCTTATCACCTTAAGCTAATTAGGCTCCGCTAATCGTTAGATGGACTATTTTTCATGCAATGACCATGAAATTATCTTTTGTCTTTATTAAAGACTATATTTATTATAAAAACGATGCCCATGAACCTCATATAACATGAATTCATTCAATTCCAACAAATAATGGGGTCCTTCTTCTTGATTTGATTTTCTTCTTGATCATAATTGGTTGAGTTTCACAATAAAGAGCACCTCCTATCATTTCTATTTAGCAGGTATTTTGATACCAAGAACACATTTTGATACATTGATGATGAAATTAACATATGTGGCAAAACCACCTAGAATATTAATTGAATCAGTCAAACCTAAACACTATTGAAACTCTAAATCTACTAACTTCCATCAGCAAAAGCAATCATTCATCTTGGTTTCCATTTCGTACAAATGTGAAGTTGTTTAATTCCTAAATAATGAGACTTTCTTATCACTTTAAGCTAATTAGGCTCCCCTCATCGTTATAAGGACTATTTTTCATGAAATAACCACAAAATTATCTTTTGCCTTTATTAATGACTATATTTATTATAAAACCGATGCCCATGAACCTCATATAACATGAATTCATTCAATTCCAATACACAATGGAGTCCTTCTTCTTGATTTGCATTTCCTATTGATAATAATTGGTTGAGTTTCACAATAAAGAGCACCTCCTATCATTTCTAGTTAGATGGGCTCCTCTTTTGATTCCAAGAACACATTTTGATACATTGATGATGAAATTAATATATGTGGCAAAACCACCTAGAATATTAATTGAATCAGTCAAACCTAAACACTATTGAAACTTTAAATCTACTTACTTCCATCAGCAAAAGCGATCATCCATCTTGGTTTGCATTTTGTACTAATGTGTAGTTATTTAATTCGTAAAAAATGAGACTTTCTTATCACCTCAAGATAATTAGGCTCCGCTAATCTTTAGATGGACTATTTTTCATGCAATGACCATGAAATTATCTTTTGTCTTTATTAACGACTATATTTATTATAAAAACGATGCCCATGAACGTCATATAACATGAATTCATTCAATTCCAACAAACAATGGAGTCCTTCTTCTTGATTGGCAATTCTTATTGATAATAATTGGTTGAGTTTCACAATAAAGAGTACCTCCTATCATTTCTAATTAGCAGTGCTGCACTTTTGGTTCGAAGCACATATGTGGAAATATCGATGATGAAATTAATATATGTGGCTAAACAACATATTATATTAATTAAATCAAACAAATTTAAACACCATTGAAACTCTAAATCTACTTACTTCCATAAGCAAAAGCAATCATTCATCTTGGTTTGCATTTCGTACAAATGTGAAGTTGTTTAATTCCTAAATAATGAGACTTTCTTATCACTTCAAGCTAATTAGACTCCTCTCATCGTTACAAGGACTATTTTTCATGCAATGACCACAAAATTATCTTTTGCCTTTATTAACGACTATATTTAATATAAAAACGATGCCCATGAACCTCATATAACATGAATTCATTCAATTCGAATAGACAATGGAGTCCTTCTCCTTGATTTGCATTTCTTATTGATAATTATTGGTTGAGTTTCACAATAAAGAGCACCTCCTATCATTTTTAGTTAGCAGGGCTCCTCTTTTGATTCCAAGAACACATTTTCATACATTGATGATGAAATTAACATGTGTGGCAAAACCACCTAGAATGTTAATTGAATCAGTCAAGCCTAAATACTATTGAAAATTTAAATCTACTTACTTCCATCAGCAAAAGCGATCATCCATCTTCGTTTGCATTTCGTACTAATGTGCAGTTATGTAATTCCTAAATAATGAGACTTTCTTATCACCTCAAGCTTATTAGGCTCAGTTAATCGTTAGATGGACTATTTTTCATGCAATGACCATGAAATTATCTTTTGTCATTATTAACGACTATATTTATTATAAAAACGATGCCCATGAACCTCATATAACATGAATTCATTCCACTCCAACAAACAATGGAGTCCTTCTTCTTGATTGGCATTTCTTATTGATAATAATTGGTTGAGTTTCACAATAAAGAGTACCTCCTATCATTTCTAATTAGCAGTGCTGCACTTTTGGTTCGAAGCACATATTTGGATATATTGATGATGAAATTAATATATGTGTCTAAACAACCTAGTAGATTAATTAAATCAAAAAAATTTAAACACCATTGAAACTCTAAATCTACTTACTTCCATAAGCAAAAGCAATCATTCATCTTGGTTTGCATTTCGTACAAATGTGAAGTTGTGTAATTCCTAAATAATGAGACTTTCATATCACTTCAAGCTAATTAGGCTCCGCTCATCGTTACAAGGACTATTTTTCATAAAATAACCACAAAATTATCTTTTGCCTTTATTAACGACTATATTTATTATAAAAACGATGCCCATGAACCTCATATAACATGAATTCATTCAATTCCAACACACAATGGAGTCCTTCTTCTTGATTTGCATTTCTTATTGATAATAATTGGTTGAGTTTCATAATAAAGAGCACCTCCAATCATTTCTAGTTAGCAGGGCTCCTCTTTCGATTACAAGAACACATTTTGATACATTGATGATGAAATTAACATATGTGGCAAAACCACCTAGAATATTAATTGAATCAGTCAAACCTAAACACTATTGAAACTCTAAATCTACTTACTTCCATCAGCAAAAGCAATCATCCATCTTGGTTTGCATTTCATACTATTGTAAAGTTATGTAATTCTGAAATAATGAGACTTTCTTATCACCTCAAGCTAATTAGGCTCCGCTGATGGTTAGATGGACTTTTTTTCATGCAATGACCATGAAATTATCTTTTGTCTTTATTAACGACTATATTTATTGTAAAAACGATGCCCATGAACCTCATATAACATGAATTCATTCAGTTCCAATAAACAATGGAGTCCTTCTTCTTGATTGGCATTTCTTATTGATAATAATTGGTTGAGTTTCACAATAAAGAGTAGCTCCTATTATTTCTAATTAGCAGTGCTACACTTTTTGTTCGAAGCACATATTTGGATATATTGATGATGAAATTAATATATGTGGCTAAACAACCTAGTATATTAATTAAATGAAACAAATGTAAACACCATTGAAACACTAAATCTACTTACTTCCATCAGCAAAAGCAATGATTCATCTTGGTTTGCATTGTGTACAAATGTGAAGTTGTTTAATTCCTAAATAATGAGACTTTCTTATCACTTCAAGCTAATTAGGCTCCTCTCATCGTTACATGGACTATTTTTCATGAAATGACCACAAAATTATCTTTTGTCTTTATTAACGACTATATTTATTATAAAAACGATGCTCATGAACCTCATATAACATAAATTCATTCAATTCCAAAGACAATGGAGTCCTTCTTCTTGATTTGCATCTCTTATTGATAATAATTGGTTGAGTTTCACAATAAAGAGCACCTCTTATCATTTCTAGTTAGCAGGGCTCCTCTTTTGATTACAAGAACACATTTTGATACATTGATGATGAAATTAACATATGTGGCAAAACCACCTAGAATATTAATTGAATCAGTCAAACCTAAACATTATTGAAACTTTAAATCTACTTACTTCCATCAGCAAAAGCGATTATCCATCTTGGTTTGCATTTCGTACTAATGTGCAGTTATTTAATTCCTAATGAATGAGACTTTCTTATCACCTCAAGCTAATTAGGCTCCGCCAATCGTAAGATGGACTATTTTTCATGCAATGACCATGAAATTATCTTTTGTCTTTATTAACGACTATATTTATTATAAAAACGATGCCCATGAACCTCATATTACATGAATTCATTCAATTCCAACAGACAATGGAGTCCTTCTTCTTGATTTGCATTTCTTATTGATAATAATTGGTTGAGTTTCACAATAAAGAGCACCTCCTATCATTTCTAGTTAGCAGGGCTCCTCTTTTGATTCCAGGAACACATTTTGGTACATTGATGATGAAATTAACATATGTGGCAAAACCACCTAGAATATTAATTGAATCAGTCAAACCTAAACACTATTGAAACTCTAAATCTACTTACTTCCATCAACAAAAGCAATCATCCATCTTGGTTTGCATTTCGTTCTAATGTGAAGTTATGTAATTCCTAAATAATGAGACTTTCTTATCACCTCAAGCAAATTAGGCTCCGCTGTTGGTTAGATGGACTATTTTTCATGCAATGACCATGAAATTATCTTTTGTCTTTATTAACGACTATATTTATTGTAAAAACGATGCCCATGAACCTCATATAACATGAATTCATTCAATTCCAACAGACAATGGAGTCCTTCTTCTTGATTTGCATTTCTTATTGATAATAATTGGTTGACTTTCACAATAAAGAGCACCTCCCATCATTTCTTGTTAGCAGTGCTCCTCTTTTGATTCCAAGAACACATTTTGATACATTGATGATGAAATTAACATATGTGGCAAAACCACCTAGAATATTAATTGAATCAGTCAAACCTAAACACTATTGAAACTTTAAATCTACTTACTTCCATCAGTAAAAGCGATTATCCATCTTGGTTTGCATTTCGTACTAATATGCAGTTATTTAATTCCTAATTAATGGGACTTTCTTATCACCTCAAGCTAATTAGGCTCCGCCAATCGTTAGATGGACTATTTTTCATGCAATGACCATGAAATTATCTTTTGTGTTTATTAACTACTAGATTTATCATAAAAACGATGCCCATGAACCTCATATTACATGAATTCATCCAATTCCATCACACAATGGAGTCCTTCTTCTTGATTTGCATTTCTTATTGATAATAATTGGTTGAGTTTCACAATAAAGAGCACCTCCTATCATTTCTAGTTAGCAGGGCTCCTCTTTTGATTCCAGGAACACATTTTGATACATTGATGATGAAATTAGCATATGTGGCAAAACCACCTAGAATATTAATTGAATCAGTCAAACCTAAACACTATTGAAACTCTAAATCTACTTACTTCCATCAGCAAAAGCAATCATCCATCTTGGTTTGCATTTCGTACTATTGTAAAGTTATGTAATTCCTAAATAATGAGACTTTCTTATCACCTCAACCTAATTAGGCTCCGCTGTTGGTTAGATGGACTATTTTTCATGCAATGACCATGAAATTATCTTTTGTCTTTATTAACGACTATATTTATTGTAAAAACGATGCCCATGAACCTCATATAACATGAATTCATTCAATTCCAACAGACAATGGAGTCCTTCTTCTTGATTTGCATTTCTTATTGATAATAATTGGTTGAGTTTCACAATAAAGAGCACCTCCTATCATTTCTAGTTAGCAGGGCTCCTCTTTTGATTCCAAGAACACATTTTGATACATTGATGATGAAATTAACATATGTGGCAAAACCACCTAGAATATTAATTGAATCAGTCAAACCTAAACACTATTGAAACTTTAAATCTACTTACTTCCATCAGTAAAAGCGATTATCCATCTTGGTTTGCATTTCGTACTAATGTGCAGTTATTTAATTCCTAAATAATGAGACTTTCTTATCACCTCAAGCTAATTAGGCTCCGTTAATCGTTAGATGGACTATTTTTCATTCAATGACCATGAAATTATCTTTTGTCTTTATTAACTACTATATTTATTATAAAAACGATGCCCATGAACCTCATATTACATGAATTATTCAATTCCAACAGAGAATGGAGTCCTTCTTCTTGATTTGCATTTCTTATTGATAATAATTGGTTGAGTTTCATAATAAAGAGCACCTCCTATCATTTCTAGTTAGCAGGGCTCCTCTTTTGATTCCAAGAACACATTTTGATACATTGATGATCAAATTAACATATGTGGCAAAACCACCTAGAATATTAATTGAATCAGTCAAACCTAAACACCATTGAAACTCCAATTCTACTTACTTCCATCAGCAAAAGCAATCATTCATCGTGGTTTGCATTTCATACAAATGTGAAGTTGTTTAATTCCTAAATGATGAGACTTTCTTACCACTTCAAGCTTATTAGGCTCCTCTCATCGTTACAAGGACTATTTTTCATGAAATGACCACAAAATTATCTTTTGTCTTTATTAACGACTATATTTATTATAAAAACGATGCCCATGAACCTCATATAACATGAATTCATTCAATTCGAACAGACAATGGAGTCCTTCTTCTTGATTTGCATTTCTTATTGATAATAATTGGTTGGGTTTCACAATAAAGAGCACCTCCTTTCATTTCTAGTTAGCAGGGCTCCTCTTTTGATTCCAAGAACACATTTTCATACATTGATGATGAAATTAACATATGTGGCAAAACCACCTAGAATGTTAATTGAATCAGTCAAACCTAAATACTATTAAAACTTTAAATCTACTTACTTCCATCAGCAAAAGCGATCATCCATCTTGGTGTTGCAATTCGTACTAATGTGCAGTTATTTAATTCCTAAAAAATGAGACTTTCTTATCACCTCAAGGTAATTAGGCTCCGCTAATCTTTAGATGGACTATTTTTCATGCAATGACCATGAAATTATCTTTTGTCTTTATTAACGACTATATTTATTATAAAAACGATGCCCATGAACCTCATATAACATCAATTCATTCAATTCCAACAAACAATGGAGTCCTTCTTCTTGTTTGGCATTTCTTATTGATAATAATTGGTTGAGTTTCACAATAAAGAGCACCTCCTATCATTTCTAGTTAGCAGGGCTCCTCTTTTGATTCCAAGAACACATTTTGATACATTGATGATGAAATTAACATATGTGGCAAAACCACCTAGAATATTAATTGAATCAGTCAAACCTAAACACTATTGAAACTTAAAATCTACTTACTTCCATCAGCAAAAGCGATCATCCATCTTGGTTTGCATTTCGTACTAATGTGCAGTTATTTAATTCCTTAATAATGAGACTTTCTTATCACCTCAAGCTAATTAGGCTCCGTTAATCGTTAGATGGACTATTTTTCATTCAACGACCATGAAATTATCTTTTGTCTTTATTAACTACTATATTTATTATAAAAACGATGCCCATGAACTTCATATTACATGAATTCATTCAATTCCAACAGAGAATGGAGTCTTTCTTCTTGATTTGCATTTCTTATTGATAATAATTGGTTGAGTTTCACAATAAAGAGCACCTCCTGTCATTTCTAGTTAGCAGGGATCCTCTTTTGATTCCAAGAACACATTTTGATACATTGATGATGAAATTAACATATGTGGCAAAACCACCTAGAATATTAATTGAATCAGTCAAACCTAAACACCATTGAAACTCCAATTCTACTTACTTCCATCAGCAAAAGCAATCATTCATCGTGGTTTGCATTTCATACAAATGTGAAGTTGTTTAATTCCTAAATGATGAGACTTTCTTACCACTTCAAGCTTATTAGGCTCCTTTCATCGTTACAAGGAGTATTTTTTCATGAAATGACCACAAAATTATCTTTTGTCTTTATTAACGACTATATTTATTATAAAAACGATGCCCATGAACCTCATATAACATGAATTCATTCAATTCGAACAGACAATGGAGTCCTTCTTCTTGATTTGCATTTCTTGTTGATAATAATTGGTTGGGTTTCACAATAAAGAGCACCTCCTATCATTTCTAGTTAGCAGGGCTCCTCTTTTGATTCCAAGAACACATTTTCATACATTGATGATGAAATTAACATATGTGGCAAAACCACCTAGAATGTTAATTGAATTAGTCAAACCTAAATACTATTGAAACTTTAAATCTACTTACTTCCAGCAGCAAAAGCGATCATCCATCTTGGTGTTGCATTTCGTACTAATGTGCAGTTATTTAATTCCTAAAAAATGAGACTTTCTTATCACCTCAAGCTAATTAGGCTCCGTTAATCGTTAGATGGACTATTTTTCATTCAACGACCATGAAATTATCTTTTGTCTTTATTAACTACTATATTTATTATAAAAACGATGCCCATGAACCTCATATTACATGAATTCATTCAATTCCAACAGAGAATGGAGTCCTTCTTCTTGATTTGCATTTCTTATTGATAATAATTGGTTGAGTTTCACAATAAAGAGCACCTCCTGTCATTTCTAGTTAGCAGGGATCCTCTTTTGATTCCAAGAACACATTTTGATACATTGATGATGAAATTAACATATGTGGCAAAACCACCTAGAATATTAATTGAATCAGTCAAACCTAAACACCATTGAAACTCAAATTCTACTTACTTCCATCAGCAAAAGCAATCATTCATCGTGGTTTGCATTTCATACAAATGTGAAGTTGTTTAATTCCTAAATGATGAGACTTTCTTACCACTTCAAGCTTATTAGGCTCCTTTCATCGTTACAAGGACTATTTTTCATGAAATGACCACAAAATTATCTTTTGTCTTTATTAACGACTATATTTATTATAAAAACGATGCCCATGAACCTCATATAACATGAATTCATTCAATTCGAACAGACAATGGAGTCCTTCTTCTTGATTTGCATTTCTTGTTGATAATAATTGGTTGGGTTTCACAATAAAGAGCACCTCCTATCATTTCTAGTTAGCAGGGCTCCTCTTTTGATTCCAAGAACACATTTTCATACATTGATGATGAAATTAACATATGTGGCAAAACCACCTAGAATGTTAATTGAATCAGTCAAACCTAAATACTATTGAAACTTTAAATCTACTTACTTCCATCAGCAAAAGCGATCATCCATCTTGGTGTTGCATTTCGTACTAATGTGCAGTTATTTAATTCCTAAAAAATGAGACTTTCTTATCACCTCAAGCTAATTAGGCTCCGCTAATCTTTAGATGGACTATTTTTCATGCAATGACCATGAAATTATCTTTTGTCTTTATTAACGACTATATTTATTATAAAAACGATGCCCATGAACCTCATATAACATGAATTCATTCAATTCCAACAAACAATGGAGTCATTCTTCTTGATTGGCATTTCTTATTGATAATAATTGGTTGAGTTTCACAATAAAGAGTACCTCCTATCATTTCTAATTATCAGTGCTGCACTTTTGGTTCGAAGCACATATTCGGATATATTCATGATGAAATTAATATATGTGGCTAAAAAACCTACTATGTTAATTATATCAAACAAATTTAAACACCATTGAAACTCTAAATCTTCTTACTTCCATCAGCAAAAGCACTCATTCATCCTGGCTTGCATTTCGTACAAATGTAAAGTTGTTTAATTCCTTAATAATGAGACGTTTTTATCACTTCAAGCTAATTAGGTTCCTCTCATCGTTACAAGGACGATTTTTCATGAAATGACCACAAAATTATCTTTTGTCTTTATTAACGACTATATTTATTATAAAAACGATGCTCATGAACATCATATAACATGAATTTATTCAATTCGAACAGACAATGAAGTCCTGCTTGATTTGCATTTCTTATTGATAATAATTGGTTGAGTTTCACAATAAAGAGCACCTCCTATCATTTCTAGTTAGTAGGGGGTTTTGCCACATATGTTAATTTCATCATCAATGTATCAAAATGTGTTATTGGAATCAATTGAATCAGTCAAACCTAAATACTATTGAAACTCTAAATCTACTTACTTCCATCAGCCAAAGCAATCATCCACCTAGGTTTGCATTTACTATTGTAAAGTTATGTAATTCCTAAATAATGAGACTTTCTTATCACCTCAAGCTAATTAGGCTCCGCTGATCGTTAGATGGACTATTTTTCATGCAATGACCATGAAATATTCTTTTGTCCTTCCTTTAACGACTATATTTATTATAAAAACGATGCCCATGAACCTCATATAACATGAATTCATTCAATTCAAACAAACAATGGAGTCCTTCTTCTTGATTGGCATTTCTTATTGATAATAATTGGTTGAGTTTCACAATAAAGAGCACCTCCTATCATTTCTAGTTAGCAGGGCTCCTCTTTTGATTCCAAGAACACATTTTCATACATTGATGATGAAATGAAATTAACATATGTGGCAAAACCACCTAGAATGTTAATTGAATCAGTCAAACCTAAACACTATTGAAACTTTAAATCTACTTTCTTCCATCAGCAAAAGCAATCATCCATCTTGGTTTGCATTTCGTACTAATGTGCAGTTATTTAATTCCTAAAAAATGAGACTTTCTTATCACCTCAAGCTAATTAGGCTCCGCTAATCTTTAGATGGACTATTTTTCATGCAATGACCATGAAATTATCTTTTGTCTTTATTAACGACTATATTTATTATAAAAACGATGCCCATGAACCTCATATAACATGAATTCATTCAATTCCAACAAACAATGGAGTCATTCTTCTTGATTGGCATTTCTTATTGATAATAATTGGTTGAGTTTCACAATAAAGAGTACCTCCTATCATTTCTAATTAGCAGTGCTGCACTTTTGGTTCGAAGCACATATTTGGATATATTGATGATGAAATTAATATATGTGGCTAAATAACCTAGTATATTAATTAAATCAAACAAATTTAAACACCATTGAAACTCTAAATCTACTTACTTCCATCAGCAAAAGCAATCATTCATCTTGGTTTGCATTTCGTACAAATGTAAAGTTGTTTAATTCCTTAATAATGAGACTTTCTTATCACTTCAAGCTAATTAGGCTCCTCTCATCGTTACAAGGACTATTTTTCATGAAATGACCACAAAATTATCTTTTGTCTTTATTAACGACTATATTTATTATAAAAACGATGCCCATGAACCTCATATAACATGAATTCATTCAATTCGAACAGACAATGGAGTCCTTCTTCTTGATTTGCATTTCTTATTGATAATAATTGGTTGAGTTTCACAATAAAGAGCACCTCCTATCATTTCTAGTTAGCAGGGCTCCTCTTTTGATTCCAAGAACACATTTTCATTACATTCATGATGAAATCAACATATGTGGCAAAACCACCTAGAATGTTAATTGAATCAGTCAAACCTAAATACTATTGAAACTTTAAATCTACTTACTTCCATCAGCAAAAGCGATCATCCGTCTTGGTTTTGCATTTCGTACTAATGTGCAGTTATATAATTCCTAAAAAATGAGACTTTCTTATCACCTCAGGCTACTTACTTCCATCAGCAAAAGCGATCATCCATCTTGGTTTGAATTTCGTACTAATGTGCAGTTATTTAATTCCTAAATAATGAGACTTTCTTATCACCTCAAGCTAATTAGGCTCCGTTAATCGTTAGATGGACTATTTTTCATGCAATGACCATGAAATTATCTTTTGTCTTTATTAACGACTATATTTATTATAAAAACGATGCCGATGAACCTCATATAACATGAATTCATTCAATTCGAACAGACAATGGAGTCCTTCTTCTTGATTTGCATTTCTTATTGATAATAATTGGTTGAGTTTCACAATAAAGAGCACCTCCTATCATTTCTAGTTAGCAGGGCTCGTCTTTTGATTCCAAGAACACATTTTCATACATTGATGATGAAAATAACATATGTGGCAAAACCACCTAGAATGTTAATTGAATCAGTCAAACCTAAACACTATTGAAACTTTAAATCTACTTACTTCCATCAGCAAAAGCGATCATCCATCTTCGTTTGCATTTCGTACTAATGTGCAGTTATTTAATTCCTAAAAAATGAGACTTTCTTATCACCTCAAGCTAATTAGGCTCCGCTAATCTTTAGATGGACTATTTTTCATGCAATGACCATGAAATTATCTTTTGTCTTTATTAACGACTATATTTATTATAAAAACGATGCCCATGAACCTCATATAACATGAATTCATTCAATTCCAACAAACAATGGAGTCCTTCTTCTTGATTGGCATTTCTTATTGATAATAATTGGTTGAGTTTCACAATAAAGAGTACCTCCTATCATTTCTAATTAGCAGTGTTGCACTTTTGGTTCGAAGCACATATTTGGATATATTGATAATGAAATTAATATATGTGGCTAAACAACCAACCTAGTATATTAATTAAATCAAACAAATTTAAACACCATTGAAACTCTAAATCTTCTTACTTCCATCAGCAAAAGCAATCATTCATCGTGGTTTGCATTTCGTACAAATGTGAAGTTGTTTAATTCCGAAATGATGAGACTTTCTTACTACTTCAAGCTAATTAGGCTCCTCTCATCGTTACAAGGACTATTTTTCATGAAATGACAACGAAATTATCTTTTGTCTTTATTAACGACTATATTTATTATAAAAACGATGCCCATGAACCTGATATAACATGAATTCATTCAATTCCAACAAACAATGGAGTCCTTCTTCTTGATTGGCATTTCTTATTGATAATAATTGGTTGAGTTTTACAATAAAGAGCACCTCCTATCATTTCTAGTTAGTAGGGGGTTTTGCCACATATGTTAATTTCATCATCAATGTATCAAAATGTGTTCTTGGAATCAATTGAATCAGTCAAACCTAAACACTATTGAAACTCTAAATCTACTTTCTTCCATCAGCCAAAGCAATCATCCACCTAGGTTTGCATGTACTATTGTAAAGTTATGTAATTCCTAAATAATGAGACTTTCTTATCACCTCAAGCTAATTAGGCTCCGCTGATTGTTAGATGGACTATATTTCATGCAATGACCATGAAATTATCTTTTATCTTTATTAACGACTATATTTATTATAAAAACGATGCCTATGAACCTCATATAACATGAATTCATTCAATTCAAATAGACAATGGAGTCCTTCTTCTTGATTTGCATTTCTTATTGATAATAATTGGTTGAGTTTCACAATTAAGAGCACCTCCTATCATTTCTAGTTAGCTGGGCTCCTCTTTTGATTCCAAGAACACATTTTGATACATTGATGATGAAATTAACATATGTGGCAAAACCACCTAGAATATTAATTGAATCAGTCAAACCTAAACACCATTGAAACTCCAATTCTACTTACTTCCATCAGCAAAAGCAATCATTCATCTTGGTTTGCATTTCATACAAATGTGAAGTTGTTTAATTCCTAAATGATGAGACTTTCTTACCACTTCAAGCTTATTAGGCTCCTCTCATCGTTACAAGGACTATTTTTCATGAAATGACCACAAAATTATCTTTTGTCTTTATTAACGACTATATTTATTATAAAAACGATGCCCATGAACCTCATATAACATGAATTCATTCAATTCGAACAGACAATGGAGTCCTTCTTCTTGATTTGCATTTCTTGTTGATAATAATTGGTTGGGTTTCACAATAAAGAGCACCTCCTATCATTTCTAGTTAGCAGGGCTCCTCTTTTGATTCCAAGAACACATTTTCATACATTGATGATGAAATTAACATATGTGGCAAAACCACCTAGAATGTTAATTGAATCAGTCAAACCTAAACACTATTGAAACTTTAAATCTACTTTCTTCCATCAGCAAAAGCAATCATCCATCTTGGTTTGCATTTCGTACTAATGTGCAGTTATTTAATTCCTAAAAAATGAGACTTTCTTATCACCTCAAGCTAATTAGGCTCCGCTAATCTTTAGATGGACTATTTTTCATGCAATGACCATGAAATTATCTTTTGTCTTTATTAACGACTATATTTATTATAAAAACGATGCCCATGAACCTCATATAACATGAATTCATTCAATTCCAACAAACAATGGAGTCATTCTTCTTGATTGGCATTTCTTATTGATAATAATTGGTTGAGTTTCACAATAAAGAGTACCTCCTATCATTTCTAATTATCAGTGCTGCACTTTTGGTTCGAAGCACATATTCGGATATATTCATGATGAAATTAATATATGTGGCTAAAAAACCTACTATGTTAATTATATCAAAACAAATTTAAACACCATTGAAACTCTAAATCTTCTTACTTCCATCAGCAAAAGCACTCATTCATCCTGGCTTGCATTTCGTACAAATGTAAAGTTGTTTAATTCCTTAATAATGAGACGTTTTTATCACTTCAAGCTAATTAGGTTCCTCTCATCGTTACAAGGACGATTTTTCATGAAATGACCACAAAATTATCTTTTGTCTTTATTAACGACTATATTTATTATAAAAACGATGCTCATGAACATCATATAACATGAATTTATTCAATTCGAACAGACAATGAAGTCCTGCTTGATTTGCATTTCTTATTGATAATAATTGGTTGAGTTTCACAATAAAGAGCACCTCCTATCATTTCTAGTTAGTAGGGGGTTTTGCCACATATGTTAATTTCATCATCAATGTATCAAAATGTGTTATTGGAATCAATTGAATCAGTCAAACCTAAATACTATTGAAACTCTAAATCTACTTACTTCCATCAGCCAAAGCAATCATCCACCTAGGTTTGCATTTACTATTGTAAAGTTATGTAATTCCTAAATAATGAGACTTTCTTATCACCTCAAGCTAATTAGGCTCCGCTGATCGTTAGATGGACTATTTTTCATGCAATGACCATGAAATATTCTTTTGTCCTTATTAACGACTATATTTATTATAAAAACGATGCCCCATGAACCTCATATAACATGAATTCATTCAATTCAAACAAACAATGGAGTCCTTCTTCTTGATTGGCATTTCTTATTGATAATAATTGGTTGAGTTTCACAATAAAGAGTACCTCCTATCATTTCTAGTTAGCAGGGCTCCTCTTTTGATTCCAAAGAACACATTTTCATATATTGATGATGAAATTAACATATGTGGCAAAACCACCTAGAATGTTAATTGAATCAGTCAAACCTAAACACTATTGAAACTTTAAATCTACTTTCTTCCATCAGCAAAAGCAATCATCCATCTTGGTTTGCATTTCGTACTAATGTGCAGTTATTTAATTCCTAAAAAATGAGACTTTCTTATCACCTCAAGCTAATTAGGCTCCGCTAATCTTTAGATGGACTATTTTTCATGCAATGACCATGAAATTATCTTTTGTCTTTATTAACGACTATATTTATTATAAAAACGATGCCCATGAACCTCATATAACATGAATTCATTCAATTCCAACAAACAATGGAGTCATTGTTCTTGATTGGCATTTCTTATTGATAATAATTTGTTGAGTTTCACAATAAAGAGTACCTCCTATCATTTCTAATTATCAGTGCTGCACTTTTGGTTCGAAGCACATATTCGGATATATTCATGATGAAATTAATATATGTGGCTAAAAAACCTACTATGTTAATTATATCAAACAAATTTAAACACCATTGAAACTCTAAATCTTCTTACTTCCATCAGCAAAAGCACTCATTCATCCTGGCTTGCATTTCGTACAAATGTAAAGTTGTTTAATTCCTTAATAATGAGACGTTTTTATCACTTCAAGCTAATTAGGTTCCTCTCATCGTTACAAGGACGATTTTTCATGAAATGACCACAAAATTATCTTTTGTCTTTATTAACGACTATATTTATTATAAAAACGATGCTCATGAACATCATATAACATGAATTTATTCAATTCGAACAGACAATGAAGTCCTGCTTGATTTGCATTTCTTATTGATAATAATTGGTTGAGTTTCACAATAAAGAGCACCTCCTATCATTTCTAGTTAGTAGGGGGGTTTTGCCACATATGTTAATTTCATCATCAATGTATCAAAATGTGTTATTGGAATCAATTGAATCAGTCAAACCTAAATACTATTGAAACTCTAAATCTACTTACTTCCATCAGCCAAAGCAATCATCCACCTAGGTTTGCATTTACTATTGTAAAGTTATGTAATTCCTAAATAATGAGACTTTCTTATCACCTCAAGCTAATTAGGCTCCGCTGATCGTTAGATGGACTATTTTTCATGCAATGACCATGAAATATTCTTTTGTCCTTATTAACGACTATATTTATTATAAAAACGATGCCCATGAACCTCATATAACATGAATTCATTCAATTCAAACAAACAATGGAGTCCTTCTTCTTGATTGGCATTTCTTATTGATAATAATTGGTTGAGTTTCACAATAAAGAGCACCTCCTATCATTTCTAGTTAGCAGGGCTCCTCTTTTGATTCCAAGAACACATTTTCATATATTGATGATGAAATTAACATATGTGGCAAAACCACCTAGAATGTTAATTGAATCAGTCAAACCTAAACACTATTGAAACTTTAAATCTACTTTCTTCCATCAGCAAAAGCAATCATCCATCTTGGTTTGCATTTCGTACTAATGTGCAGTTATTTAATTCCTAAAAAATGAGACTTTCTTATCACCTCAAGCTAATTAGGCTCCGCTAATCTTTAGATGGACTATTTTTCATGCAATGACCATGAAATTATCTTTTGTCTTTATTAACGACTATATTTATTATAAAAACGATGCCCATGAACCTCATATAACATGAATTCATTCAATTCCAACAAACAATGGAGTCATTGTTCTTGATTGGCATTTCTTATTGATAATAATTTGTTGAGTTTCACAATAAAGAGTACCTCCTATCATTTCTAATTATC
>JBAPLH010002137.1:0-22930 GCA_037897445.1 Ceriops zippeliana
AACTATTATATTAATTGAATGAAAACAAGTACAAACACTTTTAGAACTCTAAATCTATTTAAATCCGTCAGCAAAAGGAGTCATTCATCATGGTTTTGAATTTCGTACAAAAGTCAATTTGTTTAATTCCTAAATAATCAGACTTTCAAATCACCGCACGTTAATTAGGCTGCTCTTACTTTTACCCGGTACTATTTTTCATGCAATAACCTTGAAATGAACTTTTTGTTTCTTTCTTAATAATTATGTTCATTATGAAAAAAGAGTCCATGAACGATCTGTATCATGAAATTCATTCAATTTAATAAACAATGGAGTCCTTGAATTTGAATTGTATTTCCTATTGATATCAATTGCTGAAATCAAAAATAGAAAGTTCCTCTCATCATTTCTGGTTAGCAAGTCTCCTCTTTTGATTCAAAAAACACACTTTTTGATACATTTATCATAGAATATAACACATGCGGCTAAACAAACTATTATATTAATTGAATGAAACAAGTACAAACACTTTTAAAACTCTAAATCTATTTAAATCCGTCAGCAAAAGGAGTCATTCATCATGGTTTGAATTTTCGTACAAAAGTCAATTTTTTTTTAATTCCTAAATAATCAGACTTTCAAATCACCGCACGTTAATTAGGCTGCTCTTACTTTTACCGGTACTATTTTTCATGCAATAACCTTGAAATGAACTTTTGTTTCTTTCTTAATAATTATGTTCATTATGAAAAAGAGTCCATGAACGATCTGCAACATGAATTCATTCAATTTAATAAACAATAGAGTCCTTGAATTTGAATTGTATTTCCTATTGATATTAATTGTTGAAATCAAAAATAGAAAGTTCCTCTCATCATTTCTGGTTAGCAAGTCTCCTCTTTTGATTCAAAACACACTTTTTGATACATTTATCATAGAATATAACACATGCGGCTAAACAAACTATTATATTAATTGAATGAAACAAGTACAAACACACTTTTAGAACTCTAAATCTATTTAAATCCGTCAGCAAAAGGAGTCATTCATCATGGTTTGAATTTCGTACAAAAGTCAATTTGTTTAATTCCTAAATAATCAGACTTTCAAATCACCGCACGTTAATTAGGCTTCTCTTACTGTTACCGGTACTATTTTTCATGCAATAACCTTGAAATGAACTTTTGTTTCTTTCTTAATAATTATATTCATTATGAAAAAGAGTCCATGAACGATCTGCAACATGAATTCATTCAATTTAATAAACAATAGAGTCCTTGAATTTGACTTCTATTTCCTATTGATATTAATTGTTGAAATCAAAAATAGAAAGTTCCTCTCATCATTTCTGGTTAGCGAGTCTCCTCTTTTGATTCAAAACACACTTTTTGATACATTTATCATAGAATATAACACATGCGGCTAAACAAACTATTATATTAATTAAATGAAACAAGTACAAACACTTTTAGAACTCTAAATCTATTTAAATTCGTCAGCAAAAGGAGTCATTCATCATGGTTTGAATTTCGTACAAAAGTCAATTTTTTTAATTCCTAAATAATCAGACTTTCAAATCACCGCACGTTAATTAGGCTGCTCATACTTTTACCGGTACTATTTTTCATGCAATAACCTTGAAATGAACTTTTGTTTCTTTCTTAATAATTATGTTCATTATGAAAAAAGAGTCCATGAACGATCTGCAACATGAATTCATTCAATTTAATAAACAATAGAGTCCTTGAATTTGAATTGTATTTCCTATTGATATTAATTGTTGAAATCAAAAATAGAAAGTTCCTCTCATGATTTCTGGTTAGCGAGTCTCCTCTTTTGATTCAAAAACACTTTTTGATACATTTATCATAGAATATAACACATGCGGCTAAACAAACTATTATATTAATTGAATGAAACAAGTACAAACACTTTTAGAACTCTAAATCTATTTAAATCCGTCAGCAAAAGGAGTCATTCATCATGGTTTGAATTTCGTACAAAAGTCAATTTTTTTTTAATTCCTAAATAATCAGACTTTCAAATCACCGCACGTTAATTAGGCTGCTCTCTTACTTTTACCGGTACTATTTTTCATGCAATAACCTTGAAATGAACTTTTGTTTTCTTTCTTAATAATTATGTTCATTATGAAAAAGAGTCCATGAACGATCTGTATCATGAATTCATTCAATTTAATAAACAATGGAGTCCTTGAATTTGAATTGTATTTCCTATTGATATCAATTGCTGAAATCAAAAATAGAAAGTTTCCTCTCATCATTTCTGGTTAGCAAGTCTCCTCTTTTGATTCAAAACACACTTTTTGATACATTTATCATAGAATATAACACATGCGGCTAAACAAACTATTATATATTAATTGAATGAAACAAGTACAAACACTTTTTTAAAACTCTAAATCTATTTAAATCCGTCAGCAAAAGGAGTCATTCATCATGGTTTGAATTTCGTACAAAAGTCAATTTGTTTAATTCCTAAATAATCAGACTTTCAAATCACCGCACGTTAATTAGGCTGCTCTTACTTTTACCGGTACTATTTTTCATGCAATAACCTTGAAATGAACTTTTGTTTCTTTCTTAATAATTATGTTCATTATGAAAAAGAGTCCATGAACGATCTGCAATCATGAATTCATTCAATTTAATAAACAATGGAGTCCTTGAATTTGAATTGTATTTCCTATTGATATTAATTGTTGAAATCAAAAATAGAAAGTTTCCTCTCATCATTTCTGGTTAGCAAGTCTCCTCTTTTGATTCAAAACACACTTTTTGATACATTTATCATAGAAATATAACACATGCGGCTAAACAAACTATTATATTAATTGAATGAAACAAGTACAAACACTTTTAGAACTCTAAATCTATTTAAATCCGTCAGCAAAAGGAGTCATTCATCATGGTTTGAATTTCGTACAAAAGTCAATTTGTTTAATTCCTAAATAATCAGACTTTCAAATCACCGCACGTTAATTAGGCTGCTCTTACTGTTTACCGGTACTATTTTTCATGCAATAACCTTGAAATGAACTTTTGTTTCTTTCTTAATAATTATATTCATTATGAAAAAGAGTCCATGAACGATCTGCAACATGAATTCATTCAATTTAATAAACAATAGAGTCCTTGAATTTGAATTGTATTTCCTATTGATATTAATTGTTGAAATCAAAAATAGAAAGTTCCTCTCATCATTTCTGGTTAGCGAGTCTCCTCTTTTGATTCAAAAAACACACTTTTTGATACATTTATCATAGAATATAAACACATGCGGCTAAACAAACTATTATATTAATTGAATGAAACAAGTACAAACACTTTTAGAACTCTAAATCTATTTAAATTCGTCAGCAAAAGGAGTCATTCATCATGGTTTGAATTTCGTACAAAAGTCAATTTTTTTTAATTCCTAAATAATCAGACTTTCAAATCACCGCACGTTAATTAGGCTGCTCTTACTTTTACCGGTACTATTTTTCATGCAATAACCTTGAAATGAACTTTTGTTTCTTTCTTAATAATTATGTTCATTATGAAAAAGAGTCCATGAACGATCTGCAACATGAATTCATTCAATTTAATAAACAATAGAGTCCTTGAATTTGAATTGTATTTCCTATTGATATTAATTGTTGAAATCAAAAATAGAAAGTTCCTCTCATGATTTCTGGTTAGCGAGTCTCCTCTTTTGATTCAAAACACACTTTTTGATACATTTATCATAGAATATAACACATGCGGCTAAACAAACTATTATATTAAATGAATGAAACAAGTACAAACACTTTTAGAACTCTAAATCTATTTAAATCCGTCAGCAAAAGGAGTCATTCATCATGGTTTGAATTTCGTACAAAAGTCAATTTGCTTTAATTCCTAAATAATCAGACTTTCAAATCACCGCACGTTAATTAGGCTGCTCTTACTTTTACCGGTACTATTTTTCATGCAATAACCTTGAAATGAACTTTTGTTTCTTTCTTAATAATTATGTTCATTATGAAAAAGAGTCCATGAACGATCTGTATCATGAATTCATTCAATTTAATAAACAATGGAGTCCTTGAATTTGAATTGTATTTCCTATTGATATCAATTGCTGAAATCAAAAATAGAAAGTTCCTCTCATCATTTCTGGTTAGCAAGTCTCCTCTTTTGATTCAAAACACACTTTTTGATACATTTATCATAGAATATAACACATGCGGCTAAAAAACAAACTATTATATTAATTGAATGAAACAAGTACAAACACTTTTAAAACTCTAAATCTATTTAAATCCGTCAGCAAAAGGAGTCATTCATCATGGTTTGAATTTCGTACAAAAGTCAATTTGTTTAATTCCTAAATAATCAGACTTTCAAATCACCGCACGTTAATTAGGCTGCTCTTACTTTTTACCGGTACTATTTTTCATGCAATAACCTTGAAATGAACTTTTGTTTCTTTCTTAATAATAATATGTTCATTATGAAAAAGAGTCCATGAACGATCTGTATCATGAATTCATTCAATTTAATAAACAATGGAGTCCTTGAATTTGAATTGTATTTCCTATTGATATCAATTGCTGAAATCAAAAATAGAAAGTTCCTCTCATCATTTCTGGTTAGCAAGTCTCCTCTTTTGATTCAAAAAACACACTTTTTGATACATTTATCATATAGAATATAACACATGCGGCTAAACAAACTATTATATTAATTGAATGAAACAAGTACAAACACTTTTAGAACTCTAAATCTATTTAAATCCGTCAGCAGCAAAAGGAGTCATTCATCATGGTTTGAATTTCGTACAAAAGTCAATTTGTTTAATTCCTAAATAATCAGACTTTCAAATCACCGCACGTTAATTAGGCTTCTCTCTTACTGTTACCGGTACTATTTTTCATGCAATAACCTTGAAATGAACTTTTGTTTCTTTCTTAATAATTATATTCATTATGAAAAAGAGTCCATGAACGATATGCAACATGAATTCATTCAATTTAATAAACAATAGAGTCCTTGAATTTGACTTCTATTTCCTATTGATATTAATTGTTGAAATCAAAAATAGAAAGTTCCTCTCATCATTTCTGGTTAGCGAGTCTCCTCTTTTGATTCAAAACACACTTTTTGATACATTTATCATAGAATATAACACATGCGGCTAAACAAACTACTATTATATTAATTAAATGAAACAAGTACAAACACTTTTAGAACTCTAAATCTATTTAAATTCGTCAGCAAAAGGAGTCATTCATCATGGTTTTGAATTTCGTACAAAAGTCAATTTTTTTAATTCCTAAATAATCAGACTTTCAAATCACCGCACGTTAATTAGGCTGCTCTTACTTTTACCGGTACTATTTTTCATGCAATAACCTTGAAATGAACTTTTGTTTCTTTCTTAATAATAATTATGTTCATTATGAAAAAGAGTCCATGAACGATCTGCAACATGAATTCATTCAATTTAATAAACAATAGAGTCCTTGAATTTGAATTGTATTTCCTATTGATATTAATTGTTGAAATCAAAAAATAGAAAGTTCCTCTCATGATTTCTGGTTAGCGAGTCTCCTCTTTTGATTCAAAAAAAACACACTTTTTGATACATTTATCATAGAATATAACACATGCGGCTAAAACAAACTATTATTATATTAATTGAATGAAACAAGTACAAACACTTTTAGAACTCTAAATCTATTTAAATCCGTCAGCAAAAGGAGTCATTCATCATGGTTTGAATTTCGTACAAAAGTCAATTTGTTTAATTCCTAAATAATCAGACTTTCAAATCACCGCACGTTAATTAGGCTGCTCTTACTTTTACCGGTACTATTTTTCATGCAATAACCTTGAAATGAACTTTTGTTTCTTTCTTAATAATTATGTTCATTATGAAAAAGAGTCCATGAACGATCTGTATCATGAATTCATTCAATTTAATAAACAATGGAGTCCTTGAATTTGAATTGTATTTCCTATTGATATCAATTGCTGAAATCAAAAATAGAAAGTTCCTCTCATCATTTCTGGTTAGCAAGTCTCCTCTTTTGATTCAAAAAACACACTTTTTGATACATTTATCATAGAATATAACACATGCGGCTAAACAAACTATTATATTAATTGAATGAAACAAGTACAAACACTTTTAAAACTCTAAATCTATTTAAATCCGTCAGCAAAAGGAGTCATTCATCATGGTTTGAATTTCGTACAAAAGTCAATTTGTTTTAATTCCTAAATAATCAGACTTTCAAAACACCGCACGTTAATTAGGCTGCTCTTACTTTTACCGGTACTATTTTTCATGCAATAACCTTGAAATGAACTTTTGTTTCTTTCTTAATAATTATGTTCATTATGAAAAAGAGTCCATGAACGATCTGTATCATGAATTCATTCAATTTAATAAACAATGGAGTCCTTGAATTTGAATTGTATTTCCTATTGATATTAATTGTTGAAATCAAAAATAGAAAGTTCCTCTCATCATTTCTGGTTAGCAAGTCTCCTCTTTTGATTCAAAACACACTTTTTGATACATTTATCATAGAATATAACACATGCGGCTAAACAAACTATTATATTAATTGAATGAAACAAGTACAAACACTTTTAGAACTCTAAATCTATTTAAATCCGTCAGCAAAAGGAGTCATTCATCATGGTTTGAATTTCGTACAAAAGTCAATTTTGTTTAATTCCTAAATAATCAGACTTTCAAATCACCGCACGTTAATTAGGGCTGCTCTTACTGTTACCGGTACTATATTTTTTCATGCAATAACCTTGAAATGAACTTTTTGTTTCTTTCTTAATAATAATTATATTCATTATGAAAAAAGAGTCCATGAACGATATGCAACATGAATTCATTCAATTTAATAAACAATAGAGTCCTTGAATTTGAACTTCTATTTCCTATTGATATTAATTGTTGAAATCAAAAATAGAAAGTTCCTCTCATCATTTCTGGTTAGCGAGTCTCCTCTTTTGATTCAAAACACACTTTTTGATACATTTATCATAGAATATAACACATGCGGCTAAACAAACTATTATATTAATTGAATGAAACAAGTACAAACACTTTTAGAACTCTAAATCTATTTAAAATCCGTCAGCAAAAGGAGTCATTCATCATGGTTTGAATTTCGTACAAAAGTCATTTTTTTTTAATTCCTAAATAATCAGACTTTCAAATCACCGCACGTTAATTAGGCTGCTCTTACTTTTACCGGTACTATTTTTCATGCAATAACCTTGAAATGAACTTTTGTTTCTTTCTTAATAATTATGTTCATTATGAAAAAGAGTCCATGAACGATCTGCAACATGAATTCATTCAATTTAATAAACAATAGAGTCCTTGAATTTGAATTGTATTTCCTATTGATATTAATTGTTGAAATCAAAAATAGAAAGTTCCTCTCATCATTTCTGGTTAGCGAGTCTCCTCTTTTGATTCAAAACACACTTTTTGATACATTTATCATAGAATATAACACATGCGGCTAAACAAACTATTATATTAATTGAATGAAACAAGTACAAACACTTTTAGAACTCTAAATCTATTTAAATCCGTCAGCAAAAGGAGTCATTCATCATGGTTTGAATTTCGTACAAAAGTCAATTTGTTTAATTCCTAAATAATCAGACTTTCAAATCACCGCACGTTAATTAGGCTGCTCTTACTTTTACCGGTACTATTTTTCATGCAATAACCTTGAAATGAACTTTTGTTTCTTTCTTAATAATTATGTTTTCATTATGAAAAAGAGTCCATGAACGATCTGTATCATGAATTCATTCAATTTAATAAACAATGGAGTCCTTGAATTTGAATTGTATTTCCTATTGATATTAATTGTTGAAATCAAAAATAGAAAGTTCCTCTCATCATTTCTGGTTAGCAAGTCTCCTCTTTTGATTCAAAAAACACACTTTTTGATACATTTATCATAGAATATAACACATGCGGCTAAACAAACTATTATATTAATTGAATGAAACAAGTACAAACACTTTTAAAACTCTAAATCTATTTAAATCCGTCAGCAAAAGGAGTCATTCATCATGGTTTGAATTTCGTACAAAAGTCAATTTTTTTAATTCCTAAATAATCAGACTTTCAAATCACCGCACGTTAATTAGGCTGCTCTTACTTTTACCGGTACTATTTTTCATGCAATAACCTTGAAATGAACTTTTGTTTCTTTCTTAATAATTATGTTCATTATGAAAAAGAGTCCATGAACGATCTGTAACATGAATTCATTCAATTTAATAAACAATAGAGTCCTTGAATTTGAATTGTATTTCCTATTGATATTAATTGTTGAAATCAAAAATAGAAAGTTCCTCTCATCATTTCTGGTTAGCAAGTCTCCTCTTTTGATTCAAAACACACTTTTTGATACATTTATCATAGAATATAACACATGCGGCTAAACAAACTATTATATTAAATTGAATGAAACAAGTACAAACACTTTTAGAACTCTAAATCTATTTAAATCCGTCAGCAAAAGGAGTCATTCATCATGGTTTGAATTTCGTACAAAAGTCAATTTGTTTAATTCCTAAATAATCAGACTTTCAAATCACCGCACGTTAATTAGGCTTCTCTTACTGTTACCGGTACTATTTTTTTCATGCAATAACCTTGAAATGAACTTTTGTTTCTTTCTTAATAATTATATTCATTATGAAAAAGAGTCCATGAACGATATGCAACATGAATTCATTCAATTTAATAAACAATAGAGTCCTTGAATTTGACTTCTATTTCCTATTGATATTAATTGTTGAAATCAAAAATAGAAAGTTCCTCTCATCATTTCTGGTTAGCGAGTCTCCTCTTTTGATTCAAAACACACTTTTTGATACATTTATCATAGAATATAACACATGCGGCTAAACAAACTATTATATTAATTGAATGAAACAAGTACAAACACTTTTAGAACTCTAAATCTATTTAAATTCGTCAGCAAAAGGAGTCATTCATCATGGTTTGAATTTCGTACAAAAGTCAATTTTTTTAATTCCTAAATAATCAGACTTTCAAATCACCGCACGTTAATTAGGCTGCTCTTACTTTTACCGGTACTATTTTTCATGCAATAACCTTGAAATGAACTTTTGTTTCTTTCTTAATAATTATGTTCATTATGAAAAAGAGTCCATGAACGATCTGCAACATGAATTCATTCAATTTAATAAACAATAGAGTCCTTGAATTTGAATTGTATTTCCTATTGATATTAATTGTTGAAATCAAAAATAGAAAGTTCCTCTCATGATTTCTGGTTAGCGAGTCTCCTCTTTTGATTCAAAACACTGTTTGATACATTTATCATAGAATATAACACATGCGGCTAAACAAACTATTATATTAATTGAATGAAACAAGTACAAACACTTTTAGAACTCTAAATCTATTTAAATCCGTCAGCAAAAGGAGTCATTCATCATGGTTTGAATTTCGTACAAAAGTCAATTTCTTTAATTCCTAAATAATCAGACTTTCAAATCACCGCACGTTAATTAGGCTGCTCTTACTTTTACCGGTACTATTTTTCATGCAATAACCTTGAAATGAACTTTTGTTTCTTTCTTAATAATTATGTTCATTATGAAAAAGAGTCCATGAACGATCTGTATCATGAATTCATTCAATTTAATAAACAATGGAGTCCTTGAATTTGAATTGTATTTCCTATTGATATCAATTGCTGAAATCAAAAATAGAAAGTTCCTCTCATCATTTCTGGTTAGCAAGTCTCCTCTTTTGATTCAAAACACACTTTTTGATACATTTATCATAGAATATAACACATGCGGCTAAACAAACTATTATATTAATTGAATGAAACAAGTACAAAAACACTTTTAAAACTCTAAATCTATTTAAATCCGTCAGCAAAAGGAGTCATTCATCATGGTTTGAATTTCGTACAAAAGTCAATTTGTTTAATTCCTTAAATAATCAGACTTTCAAATCACCGCACGTTAATTAGGCTGCTCTTACTTTTACCGGTACTATTTTTCATGCAATAACCTTGAAATGAACTTTTGTTTCTTTCTTAATAATTATGTTCATTATGAAAAAGAGTCCATGAACGATCTGTATCATGAATTCATTCAATTTAATAAACAATGGAGTCCTTGAATTTGAATTGTATTTTCCTATTGATATCAATTGCTGAAATCAAAAATAGAAAGTTCCTCTCATCATTTCTGGTTAGCAAGTCTCTCCTCTTTTGATTCAAAACACACTTTTTGATACATTTATCATAGAATATAACACATGCGGCTAAACAAACTATTATATTAATTGAATGAAACAAGTACAAACACTTTTAGAACTCTAAATCTATTTAAATCCGTCAGCAAAAGGAGTCATTCATCATGGTTTGAATTTCGTACAAAAGTCAATTTGTTTAATTCCTAAATAATCAGACTTTCAAATCACCGCACGTTAATTAGGCTTCTCTTACTGTTACCGGTACTATTTTTCATGCAATAACCTTGAAATGAACTTTTGTTTCTTTCTTCTTAATAATTATATTCATTATGAAAAAGAGTCCATGAACGATCTGCAACATGAATTCATTCAATTTAATAAACAATAGAGTCCTTGAATTTGAATTGTATTTCCTATTGATATTAATTGTTGAAATCAAAAATAGAAAGTTCCTCTCATCATTTCTGGTTAGCGAGTCTCCTCTTTTGATTCAAAACACACTTTTTGATACATTTATCATAGAATATAACACATGCGGCTAAACAAACTATTATATTAATTAAATGAAACAAGTACAAACACTTTTAGAACTCTAAATCTATTTAAATTCGTCAGCAAAAGGAGTCATTCATCATGGTTTGAATTTCGTACAAAAGTCAATTTTTTTAATTCCTAAATAATCAGACTTTCAAATCACCGCACGTTAATTAGGCTGCTCTTTACTTTTACCGGTACTATTTTTCATGCAATAACCTTGAAATGAACTTTTGTTTCTTTCTTAATAATTATGTTCATTATGAAAAAGAGTCCATGAACGATCTGCAACATGAATTCATTCAATTTAATAAACAATAGAGTCCTTGAATTTGAATTGTATTTCCTATTGATATTAATTGTTGAAATCAAAAAATAGAAAGTTCCTCTCATCATTTCTGGTTAGCGAGTCTCCTCTTTTGATTCAAAACACACTTTTTGATACATTTATCATAGAATATAACACATGCGGCTAAAACAAACTATTATATTAATTGAATGAAACAAGTACAAACACTTTTTAGAACTCTAAATCTATTTAAATCCGTCAGCAAAAGGAGTCATTCATCATGGTTTGAATTTCGTACAAAAGTCAATTTTTTAATTCCTAAATAATCAGACTTTCAAATCACCGCACGTTAATTAGGCTGCTCTTACTTTTACCGGTACTATTTTTCATGCAATAACCTTGAAATGAACTTTTTTGTTTCTTTCTTAATAATTATGTTCATTATGAAAAAGAGTCCATGAACGATCTGTATCATGAATTCATTCAATTTAATAAACAATGGAGTCCTTGAATTTGAATTGTATTTCCTATTGATATCAATTTGCTGAAATCAAAAATAGAAAGTTCCTCTCATCATTTCTGGTTAGCAAGTCTCCTCTTTTGATTCAAAAACACACTTTTTGATACATTTATCATAGAATATAACACATGCGGCTAAAACAAACTATTATATTAATTGAATGAAACAAGTACAAACACTTTTAAAACTCTAAATCTATTTAAATCCGTCAGCAAAAGGAGTCATTCATCATGGTTTGAATTTCGTACAAAAGTCAATTTGTTTAATTCCTTAAATAATCAGACTTTCAAATCACCGCACGTTAATTAGGCTGCTCTTACTTTTACCGGTACTATTTTTCATGCAATAACCTTGAAATGAACTTTTGTTTCTTTCTTAATAATTATGTTCATTATGAAAAAGAGTCCATGAACGATCTGTATCATGAATTCATTCAATTTAATAAACAATGGAGTCCTTGAATTTGAATTGTATTTCCTATTGATATTAATTGTTGAAATCAAAAATAGAAAGTTCCTCTCATCATTTCTGGTTAGCAAGTCTCCTCTTTTGATTCAAAACACACTTTTTGATACATTTATCATAGAATATAACACATGCGGCTAAACAAACTATTATATTAATTGAATGAAACAAGTACAAACACTTTTAGAACTCTAAAATCTATTTAAATCCGTCAGCAAAAGGAGTCATTCATCATGGTTTGAATTTCGTACAAAAGTCAATTTGTTTAATTCCTAAATAATCAGACTTTCAAATCACCGCACGTTAATTAGGCTTCTCTTACTGTTACCGGTACTATTTTTCATGCAATAACCTTGAAATGACTTTTTTTTTCTTTCTTAATAATTATATTCATTATGAAAAAGAGTCCATGAACGATATGCAACATGAATTCATTCAATTTAATAAACAATAGAGTCCTTGAATTTGAATTGTATTTCCTATTGATATTAATTGTTGAAATCAAAAATAGAAAGTTCCTCTCATCATTTCTGGTTAGCGAGTCTCCTCTTTTGATTCAAAACACACTTTTTGATACATTTATCATAGAATATAACACATGCGGCTAAACAAACTATTATATTAATTAAATGAAACAAGTACAAACACTTTTAGAACTCTAAATCTATTTAAATTCGTCAGCAAAAGGAGTCATTCATCATCATGGTTTGAATTTCGTACAAAAGTCAATTTTTTTTAATTCCTAAATAATCAGACTTTCAAATCACCGCACGTTAATTAGGCTGCTCTTACTTTTACCGGTACTATTTTTCATGCAATAACCTTGAAATGAACTTTTGTTTCTTTCTTAATAATTATGTTCATTATGAAAAAGAGTCCATGAACGATCTGCAACATGAATTCATTCAATTTAATAAACAATAGAGTCCTTGAATTTGAATTGTATTTCCTATTGATATTAATTGTTGAAATCAAAAATAGAAAGTTCCTCTCATGATTTCTGGTTAGCGAGTCTCCTCTTTTGATTCAAAAACACACTTTTTGATACATTTATCATAGAATATAACACATGCGGCTAAACAAACTATTATATTAATTGAATGAAACAAGTACAAACACTTTTAGAACTCTAAATCTATTTAAATCCGTCAGCAAAAGGAGTCATTCATCATGGTTTGAATTTCGTACAAAAGTCAATTTGTTTAATTCTTAAATAATCAGACTTTCAAATCACCGCACGTTAATTAGGCTGCTCTTACTTTTACCGGTACTATTTTTCATGCAATAACCTTGAAATGAACTTTTGTTTCTTTCTTAATAATTATGTTCATTATGAAAAAGAGTCCATGAACGATCTGTATCATGAATTCATTCAATTTAATAAACAATGGAGTCCTTGAATTTGAATTGTATTTCCTATTGATATCAATTGCTGAAATCAAAAATAGAAAGTTCCTCTCATCATTTCTGGTTAGCAAGTCTCCTCTTTTGATTCAAAACACACTTTTTGATACATTTATCATAGAATATAACACATGCGGCTAAACAAACTATTATATTAATTGAATGAAACAAGTACAAACACTTTTAAAACTCTAAATCTATTTAAATCCGTCAGCAAAAGGAGTCATTCATCATGGTTTGAATTTCGTACAAAAGTCAATTTGTTTAATTCCTAAATAATCAGACTTTCAATCACCGCACGTTAATTAGGCTGCTCTTACTTTTACCGGTACTATTTTTCATGCAATAACCTTGAAATGAACTTTTGTTTCTTTCTTAATAATTATGTTCATTATGAAAAAGAGTCCATGAACGATCTGTATCATGAATTCATTCAATTTAATAAACAATGGAGTCCTTGAATTTGAATTGTATTTCCTATTGATATCAATTGCTGAAATCAAAAATAGAAAGTTCCTCTCATCATTTCTGGTTAGCAAGTCTCCTCTTTTGATTCAAAACACACTTTTTGATACATTTATCATAGAATATAACACATGCGGCTAAACAAACTATTATATTAATTGAATGAAACAAGTACAAACACTTTTAGAACTCTAAATCTATTTAAATCCGTCAGCAAAAGGAGTCATTCATCATGGTTTGAATTTCGTACAAAAGTCAATTTGTTTAATTCCTAAATAATCAGACTTTCAAATCACCGCACGTTAATTAGGCTTCTCTTACTGTTACCGGTACTATTTTTCATGCAATAACCTTGAAATGAACTTTTGTTTCTTTCTTAATAATTATATTCATTATGAAAAAGAGTCCATGAACGATATGCAACATGAATTCATTCAATTTAATAAACAATAGAGTCCTTGAATTTGACTTCTATTTCCTATTGATATTAATTGTTGAAATCAAAAATAGAAAGTTCCTCTCATCATTTCTGGTTAGCGAGTCTCCTCTTTTGATTCAAAACACACTTTTTGATACATTTATCATAGAATATAACACATGCGGCTAAACAAACTATTATATTAATTAAATGAAACAAGTACAAACACTTTTAGAACTCTAAATCTATTTAAATTCGTCAGCAAAAGGAGTCATTCATCATGGTTTGAATTTCGTACAAAAGTCAATTTTTTTAATTCCTAAATAATCAGACTTTCAAATCACCGCACGTTAATTAGGCTGCTCATACTTTTACCGGTACTATTTTTCATGCAATAACCTTGAAATGAACTTTTGTTTCTTTCTTAATAATTATATTCATTATGAAAAAGAGTCCATGAACGATCTGCAACATGAATTCATTCAATTTAATAAACAATAGAGTCCTTGAATTTGAATTGTATTTCCTATTGATATTAATTGTTGAAATCAAAAATAGAAAGTTCCTCTCATGATTTCTGGTTAGCGAGTCTCCTCTTTTGATTCAAAACACTTTTTGATACATTTATCATAGAATATAACACATGCGGCTAAACAAACTATTATATTAATTGAATGAAACAAGTACAAACACTTTTAGAACTCTAAATCTATTTAAATCCGTCAGCAAAAGGAGTCATTCATCATGGTTTGAATTTCGTACAAAAGTCAATTTTTTTTTTAATTCCTAAATAATCAGACTTTCAAATCACCGCACGTTAATTAGGCTGCTCTTACTTTTACCGGTACTATTTTTCATGCAATAACCTTGAAATGAACTTTTGTTTCTTTCTTAATAATTATATTCATTATGAAAAAGAGTCCATGAACGATCTGTATCATGAATTCATTCAATTTAATAAACAATGGAGTCCTTGAATTTGAATTGTATTTCCTATTGATATCAATTGCTGAAATCAAAAATAGAAAGTTCCTCTCATCATTTCTGGTTAGCAAGTCTCCTCTTTTGATTCAAAACACACTTTTTGATACATTTATCATAGAATATAACACATGCGGCTAAACAAACTATTATATTAATTGAATGAAACAAGTACAAACACTTTTAAAACTCTAAATCTATTTAAATCCGTCAGCAAAAGGAGTCATTCATCATGGTTTGAATTTCGTACAAAAGTCAATTTGTTTTAATTCCTAAATAATCAGACTTTCAAATCACCGCACGTTAATTAGGCTGCTCTTACTTTTACCGGTACTATTTTTCATGCAATAACCTTGAAATGAACTTTTGTTTCTTTCTTAATAATTATGTTCATTATGAAAAAAAGAGTCCATGAACGATCTGTATCATGAATTCATTCAATTTAATAAACAATGGAGTCCTTGAATTTGAATTGTATTTCCTATTGATATCAATTGTTGAAATCAAAAATAGAAAGTTCCTCTCATCATTTCTGGTTAGCAAGTCTCCTCTTTTGATTCAAAAAACACACTTTTTGATACATTTATCATAGAATATAACACATGCGGCTAAACAAACTATTATATTAATTGAATGAAACAAGTACAAACACTTTTAGAACTCTAAATCTATTTAAATCCGTCAGCAAAAGGAGTCATTCATCATGGTTTGAATTTCGTACAAAAGTCAATTTGTTTAATTCCTAAATAATCAGACTTTCAAATCACCGCACGTTAATTAGGCTGCTCTTACTGTTACCGGTACTATTTTTCATGCAATAACCTTGAAATGAACTTTTGTTTCTTTCTTAATAATTATATTCATTATGAAAAAGAGTCCATGAACGATCTGCAACATGAATTCATTCAATTTAATAAACAATAGAGTCTCCTTGAATTTGAATTGTATTTCCTATTGATATTAATTGTTGAAATCAAAAAATAGAAAGTTCCTCTCATCATTTCTGGTTAGCGAGTCTCCTCTTTTGATTCAAAACACACTTTTTGATACATTTATCATAGAATATAACACATGCGGCTAAACAAACTATTATATTAATTAAATGAAACAAGTACAAACACTTTTAGAACTCTAAATCTATTTAAATTCGTCAGCAAAAGGAGTCATTCATCATGGTTTGAATTTCGTACAAAAGTCAATTTTTTTAATTCCTAAATAATCAGACTTTCAAATCACCGCACGTTAATTAGGCTGCTCATACTTTTACCGGTACTATTTTTCATGCAATAACCTTGAAATGAACTTTTGTTTCTTTCTTAATAATTATGTTCATTATGAAAAAGAGTCCATGAACGATCTGCAACATGAATTCATTCAATTTAATAAACAATAGAGTCCTTGAATTTGAATTGTATTTCCTATTGATATTAATTGTTGAAATCAAAAATAGAAAGTTCCTCTCATCATTTCTGGTTAGCAAGTCTCCTCTTTTGATTCAAAACACACTTTTTGATACATTTATCATAGAATATAACACATGCGGCTAAACAAAAACTATTATATTAATTGAATGAAACAAGTACAAACACTTTTAGAACTCTAAATCTATTTTAAAATCCGTCAGCAAAAGGAGTCATTCATCATGGTTTGAATTTCGTACAAAAGTCAATTTTTTTAATTCCTAAATAATCAGACTTTCAAATCACCGCACGTTAATTAGGCTGCTCTTACTTTTACCGGTACTATTTTTCATGCAATAACCTTGAAATGAACTTTTGTTTCTTTCTTAATAATTATATTCATTATGAAAAAGAGTCCATGAACGATCTGCAACATGAATTCATTCAATTTAATAAACAATAGAGTCCTTGAATTTGAATTGTATTTCCTATTGATATTAATTGTTGAAATCAAAAATAGAAAGTTCCTCTCTCATCATTTCTGGTTAGCAAGTCTCCTCTTTTGATTCAAAACACACTTTTTGATACATTTATCATAGAATATAACACATGCGGCTAAACAAACTATTATATTAATTGAATGAAACAAGTACAAACACTTTTTAAACTCTAAATCTATTTAAATCCGTCAGCAAAAGGAGTCATTCATCATGGTTTGAATTTCGTACAAAAGTCAATTTGTTTAATTCCTAAATAATCAGACTTTCAAATCACCGCACGTTAATTAGGCTGCTCTTTACTTTTACCGGTACTATTTTTCATGCAATAACCTTGAAATGAACTTTTGTTTCTTTCTTAATAATTATGTTCATTATGAAAAAGAGTCCATGAACGATCTGTATCATGAATTCATTCAATTTAATAAACAATGGAGTCCTTGAATTTGAATTGTATTTCCTATTGATATTAATTGTTGAAATCAAAAAATAGAAAGTTCCTCTCATCATTTCTGGTTAGCAAGTCTCTCCTCTTTTGATTCAAAACACACTTTTTGATACATTTATCATAGAATATAACACATGCGGCTAAACAAACTATTATATTAATTGAATGAAACAAGTACAAACACTTTTAGAACTCTAAATCTATTTAAATCCGTCAGCAAAAGGAGTCATTCATCATGGTTTGAATTTCGTACAAAAGTCAATTTGTTTAATTCCTAAATAATCAGACTTTCAAATCACCGCACGTTAATTAGGCTGCTCTTACTTTTACCGGTACTATTTTTCATGCAATAACCTTGAAATGAACTTTTGTTTCTTTCTTAATAATTATATTCATTATGAAAAAGAGTCCATGAACGATCTGTATCATGAATTCATTCAATTTAATAAACAATGGAGTCCTTGAATTTGAATTGTATTTCCTATTGATATTAATTGTTGAAATCAAAAATAGAAAGTTCCTCTCATCATTTCTGGTTAGCAAGTCTCCTCTTTTGATTCAAAACACACTTTTTGATACATTTATCATAGAATATAACACATGCGGCTAAACAAACTATTATATTAATTGAATGAAACAAGTACAAACACTTTTAGAACTCTAAATCTATTTAAATCCGTCAGCAAAAGGAGTCATTCATCATGGTTTGAATTTCGTACAAAAGTCAATTTTTTTAATTCCTAAATAATCAGACTTTCAAATCACCGCACGTTAATTAGGCTGCTCTTACTTTTACCGGTACTATTTTTCATGCAATAACCTTGAAATGAACTTTTGTTTCTTTCTTAATAATTATATTCATTATGAAAAAGAGTCCATGAACGATCTGCAACATGAATTCATTCAATTTAATAAACAATAGAGTCCTTGAATTTGAATTGTATTTCCTATTGATATTAATTGTTGAAATCAAAAATAGAAAGTTCCTCTCATCATTTCTGGTTAGCGAGTCTCCTCTTTTGATTCAAAACACACTTTTTGATACATTTATCATAGAATATAACACATGCGGCTAAAACAAACTATTATATTAATTGAATGAAACAAGTACAAACACTTTTAGAACTCTAAATCTATTTAAATCCGTCAGCAAAAGGAGTCATTCATCATGGTTTTGAATTTCGTACAAAAGTCAATTTGTTTAATTCCTAAATAATCAGACTTTCAAATCACCGCACGTTAATTAGGCTGCTCTTACTTTTACCGGTACTATTTTTCATGCAATAACCTTGAAATGAACTTTTTTTGTTTCTTTCTTAATAATTATATTCATTATGAAAAAGAGTCCATGAACGATCTGTAACATGAATTCATTCAATTTAATAAACAATGGAGTCCTTGAATTTGAATTGTATTTCCTATTGATATTAATTGTTGAAATCAAAAATAGAAAGTTCCTCTCATCATTTCTGGTTAGCGAGTCTCCTCTTTTGATTCAAAACACACTTTTTTGATACATTTATCATAGAATATAACACATGCGGCTAAACAAACTATTATATTAATTGAATGAAACAAGTACAAACACTTTTAGAACTCTAAATCTATTTAAATCCGTCAGCAAAAGGAGTCATTCATCATGGTTTGAATTTCGTACAAAAGTCAATTTGTTTAATTCCTAAATAATCAGACTTTCAAATCACCGCACGTTAATTAGGCTGCTCTTACTTTTACCGGTACTATTTTTCATGCAATAACCTTGAAATGAACTTTTTTGTTTCTTTCTTAATAATTATATTCATTATGAAAAAGAGTCCATGAACGATCTGCAACATGAATTCATTCAATTTAATAAACAATAGAGTCCTTGAATTTGAATTGTATTTCCTATTGATATTAATTGTTGAAAATCAAAAATAGAAAGTTCCTCTCATCATTTCTGGTTAGCGAGTCTCCTCTTTTGATTCAAAACACACTTTTTGATACATTTATCATAGAATATAACACATGCGGCTAAACAAACTATTATATTAATTGAATGAAAACAAGTACAAACACTTTTAGAACTCTAAATCTATTTAAATCCGTCAGCAAAAGGAGTCATTCATCATGGTTTGAATTTCGTACAAAAGTCAATTTGTTTAATTCCTAAATAATCAGACTTTCAAATCACCGCACGTTAATTAGGCTGCTCTTACTTGTTACCGGTACTATTTTTCATGCAATAACCTTGAAATGAACTTTTGTTTCTTTCTTAATAATTATATTCATTATGAAAAAGAGTCCATGAACGATCTGCAACATGAATTCATTCAATTTAATAAACAATAGAGTCCTTGAATTTGAATTGTATTTCCTATTGATATTAATTGTTGAAATCAAAAAATAGAAAGTTCCTCTCATCATTTCTGGTTAGCGAGTCTCCTCTTTTGATTCAAAACACACTTTTTGATACATTTATCATAGAATATAACACATGCGGCTAAAAAAACTATTATATTAATTGAATGAAACAAGTACAAACACTTTTAGAACTCTAAATCTATTTAAATCCGTCAGCAAAAGGAGTCATTCATCATGGTTTGAATTTCGTACAAAAGTCAATTTTTTTAATTCCTAAATAAATCAGACTTTCAAATCACCGCACGTTAATTAGGCTGCTCTTACTTTTACCGGTACTATTTTTTCATGCAATAACCTTGAAATGAACTTTTGTTTTCTTTCTTAATAATTATATTCATTATGAAAAAGAGTCCATGAACGATCTGCAACATGAATTCATTCAATTTAATAAACAATAGAGTCCTTGAATTTGAATTGTATTTCCTATTGATATTAATTGTTGAAATCAAAAATAGAAAGTTCCTCTCATCATTTCTGGTTAGCAAGTCTCCTCTTTTGATTCAAAACACACTTTTTGATACATTTATCATAGAATATAACACATGCGGCTAAACAAAACTATTATATTAATTGAATGAAACAAGTACAAACACTTTTAGAAACTCTAAATCTATTTAAATCCGTCAGCAAAAGGAGTCATTCATCATGGTTTGAATTTCGTACAAAAGTCAATTTTTTTTAATTCCTAAATAATCAGACTTTCAAATCACCGCACGTTAATTAGGCTGCTCTTACTGTTACCGGTACTATTTTTCATGCAATAACCTTGAAATGAACTTTTGTTTCTTTTCTTAATAATTATATTCATTATGAAAAAGAGTCCATGAACGATCTGTATCATGAATTCATTCAATTTAATAAACAATAGAGTCCTTGAATTTGAATGTATTTCCTATTGATATTAATTGTTGAAATCAAAAATAGAAAGTTCCTCTCATCATTTCTGGTTAGCAAGTCTCCTCTTTTGATTCAAAACACACTTTTTTTGATACATTTATCATAGAATATAACACATGCGGCTAAACAAAACTATTATATTAATTGAATGAAACAAGTACAAACACTTTTAGAACTCTAAATCTATTTAAATCCGTCAGCAAAAAGAGAGTCATTCATCATGGTTTGAATTTCGTACAAAAGTCAATTTGTTTAATTCCTAAATAATGAGACTTTCAAATCACCGCACGTTAATTAGGCTGCTCTCTTACTTTTACCGGTACTATTTTTCATGCAATAACCTTGAAATGAACTTTTGTTTCTTTCTTAATAATTATATTCATTATGAAAAAGAGAGTCCATGAACGATCTGTATCATGAATTCATTCAATTTTAATAAACAATAGAGTCCTTGAATTTGAATTGTATTTCCTATTGATATTAATTGTTGAAATCAAAAAATAGAAAGTTCCTCTCATCATTTCTGGTTAGCAAGTCTCCTCTTTTGATTCAAAACACACTTTTTTGATACATTTATCATAGAATATAACACATGCGGCTAAACAAACTATTATATTAATTGAATGAAACAAGTACAAACACTTTTTAGAACTCTAAATCTATTTAAAAATCCGTCAGCAAAAGGAGTCATTCATCATGGTTTGAATTTCGTACAAAAGTCAATTTGTTTTAATTCCTAAATAATCAGACTTTCAAATCACCGCACGTTAATTAGGCTGCTCTTACTTTTACCGGTACTATTTTTCATGCAATAACCTTGAAATGAACTTTTGTTTTTCTTTCTTAATAATTATGTTCATTATGAAAAAGAGTCCATGAACGATCTGTATCATGAATTCATTCAATTTAATAAACAATGGAGTCCTTGAATTTGAATCGTATTTCCTATTGATATTAATTGTTGAAATCAAAAATAGAAAGTTCCTCTCATGATTTCTGGTTAGCGAGTCTCCTCTTTTGATTCAAAAACACACTTTTTGATACATTTATCATAGAATATAACACATGCGGCTAAACAAACTATTATATTAATTGAATGAAACAAGTACAAACACTTTTTAGAACTCTAAATCTATTTAAATCCGTCAGCAAAAGGAGTCATTCATCATGGTTTGAATTTCGTACAAAAGTCAATTTGTTTAATTCCTAAATAATCAGACTTTCAAATCACCGCACGTTAATTAGGCTGCTCTTACTTTTACCGGTACTATTTTTCATGCAATAACCTTGAAATGAACTTTTGTTTCTTTCTTAATAATTATATTCATTATGAAAAAAGAGTCCATGAACGATCTGTAACATGAATTCATTCAATTTAATAAACAATAGAGTCCTTGAATTTGAATTGTATTTCCTATTGATATTAATTGTTGAAATCAAAAATAGAAAGTTTCCTCTCATCATTTCTGGTTAGCAAGTCTCCTCTTTTGATTCAAAAACACACTTTTTGATACATTTATCATAGAATATAACACATGCGGCTAAACAAACTATTATATTAATTGAATGAAACAAGTACAAACACTTTTAAAACTCTAAATCTATTTAAATCCGTCAGCAAAAGGAGTCATTCATCATGGTTTGAATTTCGTACAAAAGTCAATTTGTTTTAATTCCTAATCATGCAATAACCTTGAAAATGAACTTTTGTTTCTTTCTTAATAATTATGTTCATTATGAAAAAGAGTCCATGAACGATCTGTATCATGAATTCATTCAATTTAATAAACAATGAGAGTCCTTGAATTTGAATTGTATTTCCTATTGATATCAATTTGCTGAAATCAAAAATAGAAAGATCGGTACTATTTTTCATGCAATAACCTTGAAAATGAACTTTTGTTTCTTTCTTAATAATTATGTTCATTATGAAAAGAGTCCAT
>JBAPLH010002138.1:0-58153 GCA_037897445.1 Ceriops zippeliana
TAAGTAGATTTAGAATTTCAATGAGTGTTAAATTTTTGTTCATTTCTTTAATTATACTATGTTGTTTAGCAACACATTTGTGGGGAATTTTCATCTCTCAATTATCCAAAAAGTGTGCCTTGCAATTAAAAGAGGAGCACTGCCTAACAAGAAATGATGGAAGGTTTCTTAATTTTGGAAAAACAACAAAAACTATGTTATTATCAACAAGAAAATGCGAATCGAAGATAGAGTACTCTTGTTTGCTGGAATTGAATGAATTCACTCGATGGATGGTTCATGGGAAATATGTTGATAATTGTATTATATCAGTTAATTAAACGATACAAAACCTAATGTTAAGGTCATTGAATGAAAACATACTCCCTTGTAAACAATTAAGAGGAGCCTAAATTAGCATCGAGGTGATATGTAAGTTCTTCATTATTTAGGAATTAAAACAAACATCACATTAGCACGAAATGATGCATAACGGAATTGATTGCTTCTTGCAGATGGGGAAGTAAGTTAGATTTACATTCTCAATGGAGTTTAAAATTTTTCGTCATGTATTTATTATACTTGGTTGTTTATCCAACATTTGTCATTATCATCATCAATGTATCAAAATGTGTGCTTGCTAATGAAACATAGGAGCACTTGCTAACAAGGAAATGTTGATGAGGTTCCTATTTATTATGGAAACTCAACCAATTATCTATCAGCAAGAAATTGCGAATGTCAAGATGCCGAGAGTACTCTTGTTTGGTGGCAGATCTGAATGACATGTTCCTTTGATTGATGGTTCATGCGGGCAATATTTTTATAAATGAATACAGTCGTTAATTAAAGATACCAAACATTAAAAATGTCCAAGGTCATTGAATGAAATAATAACTCCTTGTAATAGAAACAGGAGCATAATTAGCATGAGGTGATTTGAATGTCTCATTTTTTATGAAATATTAAACAACTTCAACGAACTAGCAGAGAAAATTCATAATGGAGTGTATTGCTTTTTGTAGATGGAAGTAAGTAGATTTAGAATTTCACTGGCATTTTAATTTTTGTATGTCTATATTAACTTATACTAGGTTGTTTAGCCAACATTTTGTCTCTTTTAATCTTCAATGTATCAAAATGTGTGCTTGCAATTAAAACGAGGAGCCTTGATAATGAGAAAGGATGGTGAGGGTAATTTTTTATTTGGCAACTCAACAAATATTATACTCAACAAGAAATGCGAATTCAAGATGGAGTACTCTTGTTTATTGTGGAATTGAATGTGAATTCCTCTTATGGATGGTTCATCATGGGCAATATTTTTTATAAATGAATATAAGACGTTAATAATGAAACAAAACATAATTGTCAAGACATTGAATGAACAATACTCCTTGTAAAAATAAGAGGAGCCTCATTAGCGTGAGGTGATAATGAAAGTCTCAATTATTTAGGATTAGACAACAACTTCACATTAGCACAAAAATGCTTAATGAATTGATTGCCTTTCGCAGATGGAAGTAAGTAGATTTACAATTTCAATGGAGTTTAAATTTTTGTCATGTATTTAATTATACTAGGTTGTTTAGCGACATTTGTCAATTTAACATCATCAATGTATCAAAAAATGTGTGCTTGCAAATTGAAAGAGGAGCCCTGTTAACAAGAAATGATGCTGGGAGGTTCTATTTATTTTGGAAACTCAACCAATTATTATCAACAAGAAATGCGAATGAAGATGGAGAGTACTCTTGTTTGGTGGAATTTGAATGAATTCCTCTGATTGATGGTTCATGGGCAATATTTTTATAATGAATATAGTCGTTAATAAAGATAACAAAACATAATGTCAAGGTCATTGAATGAAAAAATAGGGTCCTTGTAAAATAGAAATAGTAGCATAATTAGCATGAGGTGATTTTGAAAGTCTCATTTATTTAGGAATTAAACAACTTCACAAATAGCAAGAAAATTCATAATGAATGATTGCTTTCGCAGATGGAAGTAAGTAGAATTTAGAATTTCAATGGAATTTAAATTTTTTGTCATGTCATTAATTATACTAGATTTGTTTAGCAACACACATTTGTCATTTTCATCATCAATGTATCAAAATGTGTTGTGTGCATTTGCAATTAAAAGAGGCCCTTGCTAATAAGAAAATGATGGGAGGTACTCTTTATTTTGGAACTCAGCAACTAATTATTATCAACAAGAAATGCGAATCAAGATGGAGTACTCTTGTTTTGATGGAATTTGAATGAATTCCTCTGATGGATGGTTCATGGGCAATATTTTGATAATGTATATATCGTTAATAAAGATACAAAACATAATGTCAAGGTCATTGAATGAAAAATAATCCTTGTAACAATAAGTGGAGCCTAATTAGAATGAGGTGATATGAAAGTCTGATTATTTACGAATTAAACAACTTCACATTTGCACGAAATGCATAACGAATGATTGCTTTCGTAGATGGAAGTATGTTGATTTAGAATTTCAATGGAGCTTAAATTTTTTTGTCATGTATATTTCATATACTAGGTTCTTTTACGAAATTTTTCATTTTCATCATCAATGTATATCAAAATGTGTGCTTGCAATTAAAAGAGGAGCCCTACTAACAAGAAATGATGGGTGGTTCTCTTTATTTTGGAACTCAACCAATTATTATCAGCAAGAAATGCGAATTGAAGATGGAGTACTCTTGTTTGGTGAAATTGAATGAATTCCTCTGATTGATGGTTCATGGGCAATATTTTTTTATAATGAATATAGTCGTTAATAAAGATACAAAACATAATGTCAAGGTCATTGAATGAAAAATACTCCTTGTAATAGAAACAGGAGCATAATTAGCATGAGGTAATTTGAAAGTCTCATTATTTAGGAATTAAACAACTTCACAATAGCAAGAAATTCATAATGAATCATTGCTTTCGCAAATGGAAGTAAGTAGATTTAGAATTTCAATGGAATTTAAATTTTTGTCATGTCATTAATATACTAGGTTGTTTAGCCACATTTGTCATTTTCATCATCAATGTATCAAAATGTGTGCTTGCAATTATAAGAGGAGCCGTGCTAATAAGAAATGATGGGAGGTACTCTTTTTTTTGGAACTCAACCAATTATTATCAACAAGAAATGTGAATCAAGATGGAGTACTCTTGTTTGTTGGAATTGAATGAATTCCTCTGATGGATGGTTCATGGGCAATATTTTGATAATGTATATATCGTTAATAAAGATACAAAACATAATGTCAAGGTCATTGAATGAAAAATAATCCTTGTAACAATAAGTGGAGCCTAATTGGAATGAGGTGATATGAAAGTCTCATTATTTACGAATTAAACAACTTCACATTTGCACGAAATGCATAACGAATGATTGCCTTCGTAGATGGAAGTATGTTGATTTAGAATTTCAATGGAGCTTTAAATTTTTGTCATGTATTTTCATATACTAGGTTCTTTTACGAAATTTTTCATTTTCATCATCAATGTATCAAAATGTGTGCTTGCAATTATAAGAGGAGCCGTGCTAATAAGAAATGATGGGAGGTACTCTTTTTTTTTGGAACTCAACCAATTATTATCAACAAGAAATGCGAATCAAGATGGAGTACTCTTGTTTGTTGGAATTGAATGAATTCCTCTGATGGATGGTTCATGGGCAATATTTTTGATAATGTATATATCGTTAATAAAGATACAAAAACATAATGTCAAGGTCATTGAATGAAAAATAATCCTTGTAACAATAAGTGGAGCCTAATTAGAATGAGGTGATATGAAAGTCTCATTATTTACGAATTAAACAACTTCACATTTGCACGAAATGCATAACGAATGATTGCTTTTCGTAGATGGAAGTATGTTGATTTAGAATTTCAATGGAGCTTTAAATTTTTGTCAGGTATTTCATATACTAGGTTCTTTTACGAAAATTTTCATTTTTCATCATCAATGTATCAAAATGTGTGCTTGCAATTAAAAGAGGAGCCCTACTAACAAGAAATGATGGGTGGTTCTCTTTATTTTGGAACTCAACCCAATTATTATCAGCAAGAAAATGCGAAATGAAGATGGAGTACTCTTGCTTGGTGAAATTGAATGAATTTCCTCTGATTGATGGTTCATGGGCAATATATTTTAATAATGAATATAGTCGTTAATAAAGATACAAAACATAATGTCAAGGTCATTGAATGAAAAAATACTCCTTGTAATAGAAACAGGAGCATAATTAGCATGAGGTAATTTGAAAAGTCTCATTATTTAGGAATTAAACAACGTCACAATAGCAAGAAATTCATAATGAATCATTGCTTTCGCAGATGGAAGTAAGTAGATTTAGAATTTCAATGAAATTTAAATTTTTCTCATGTCATTAATATACTAGGTTGTTTAGCCACATTTGTCATTTTCATCATCATCAATGCATCAAAAATGTGTGCTTGCAATTATAAGAGGAGCCGTGCTAATAAGAAATGATGGGAGGTACTCTTTTTTTTTTGGAACTCAACCAATTATTATCAACAAGAAATGCGAATCAAGATGGAGTACTCTTGTTTGTTGGAATTGAATGAATTCCTCTGATGGGATGGTTCATGGGCAATATTTTTATAATGAATATAGACGTTAATAATGAAAACAAAACATAATGTCAAGGACATTGAATGAACAATACTCCGTGTAACAATAAGAGGAGTCTAATTAGCATGAGGTGATATGAAAGTCTCATTATTTAGGAATTAAACAACTTCACATTTGCACGAAATGCATAACAAATGATTGCTTTCGTAGATGGAAGTATGTTGATTTAGAATTTAAATGGAGCTTAAATTTTTTGTCATGTATTTCATATACTAGGGTTCTTTTACGAAATTTTTCATTTTCATCATCAATGTATCAAAAATGTGTGCTTGCAATTAAAAGAGGAGCCCCTCCTAACAAGAAATGATGGGAGGTTCTCTTTATTTTGGAACTCAACCAATTATTATCAGCAAGAAATGCGAATGAAGATGGAGTACTCTTGTTTGGTGGAATTGAATGAATTCCTTTGATTGATGGTTCATGGGCAATATTTTTATAATGAATATAGTCGTTAATAAAGATACAAAACATAATGTCAAGGTCATTGAATGAAAAATACTCCTTGTAATAGAAACAGGAGCACAATTAGCATGAGGTGATTTGAAAGTCTCATTATTTAGGAATTAAACAACTTCACAATAGCAAGAAATTCATAATGAATCATTGCTTTCGCAGATGGAAGTAAGTAGATTTAGAATTTCAATGGAATTTAAATTTTTGTCATGTCATTAATATACTAGGTTGTTTAGCCACATTTGTCATTTTCATCATCAATGTATCAAAATGTGTGCTTGCAATTAAAAGAGGAGCCTTGATAATAAGAAAGGATGGGAGGTACTCTTTTTTTTTGGAACTCAACCAATTATTATCAACAAGAAATGCGAATCAAGATGGAGTACCCTTTGTTTGTTGGAATTGAATGAATTCCTCTGATGGATTGGTTCATGGGCAATATTTTTATAATGAATATAGACGTTAATAATGAAACAAAACATAATGTCAAGGACATTGAATGAACAATACTCCGTGTAACAATAAGAGTAGTCTAATTAGCATGAGGTGATATGAAAGTCTCATTATTTAGGAATTAAACAACTTCACATTTGCACGAAATGCATAACGAATGATTGCTTTCCTAGATGGAAGTATGTTCATTTAGAATTTCAATGGAGCTTAAATTTTTGTCATGTATTTCATATACTAGGTTCTTTTACGAAATTTTTCATTTTCATCATCAATGTATCAAAATGTGTGCTTGCAATTAAAAGAGGAGCCCTCCTAACAAGAAATGATGGGAGGTTCTCTTTATTTTGGAACTCAACCAATTATTATCAGCAAGAAATGCGAATGAAGATGGAGTACTCATGTTTGGTGGAATTGAATGAATTCCTCTGATTGATGGTTCATGGGCAATATTTTAATAATGAATATAGTCGTTAATAAAGATACAAAACATAATGTCAAGGTCATTGAATGAAAAATACTCCTTGTAATAGAAACAGGAGCATAATTAGCAGGAGGTGATTTGAAAGTCTCATTATTTAGGAATTAAACAACTTCACAATAGCAAGAAATTCATAATGAATGATTGCTTTCGCAGATGGAAGTAAGTAGATTTAGAATTTCAATAGAATTTAAATTTTTGTCATGTCATTAATATACTAGGTTGTTTAGCCACTTTTGTCATTTTCATCATCAATGTATCAAAATGTGTGCTTGCAATTATAAGAGGAGCCGTGCTAACAAGAAATGATGGGAGGTACTCTTTATTTTGGAACTCAACCAATTATTATTAACAAGAAATGTGAATCAAGGTGGAGTACTCTTGTTTGTTGAAATGGAATGAATTCGATTGATGGATGGTTCATGGGCAATATTTTTATAATGAATATAGACGTTAATAATGAAACAAAACATAATGTCAAGGACATTGAATGAACAATACTCCTTGTAACAATAAGAGGAGCCTAATTAGCATGAGGTGATAAGAAAGTCTCATTATTTAGGAATTAAAGAACTTCACAATAGCACGAAATGCATAATGAATGATCACTTTCGTAGATGGAAGTAAGTAGATTTAGAATTTCAATGGAGTTGAAATTGTGTTCATTTCATTAATATACTAGGTTGTTTAGCAACATTTGTCATTTTTATCATCAATGTATCAAAATGTGTGCTTGCAATTAAAAGAGGAGCACTGCTAACAAGAAATCATGGGAGGTACTCTTTATTTTGCAACTCACCTAATTATTATGAACAAGAAATGCGAATCAAGATGGAGTACTCTTGTTTACTGGAATTGAATGAATTCCTCTGATGGATGGTTCATGGGCAATATTTTGATAATGTATATATCGTTAATAAAGATACAAAACATAATGTCAAGGTCATTGAATGAAAAATACTCCTTGTAACAATAAGTGGTGCCTAATTAGCATGAGGTGATATGAAAGTCTCATTATTTAGGAATTAAACAACTTCACATTTGCACGAAATGCATAACGAATCATTGCTTTCGCAGATGGAAGTAAGTAGATTTACAATTTCAATGGAGCTTAAATTTTTGTCATGTATTTAATATACTAGGTTGTTTTTAGCGACATTTGCCATTTTCATCATCAATGTATCAAAATGTGTGCTTGCGATTAAAACAGGAGTCTTGCTAACAAGAAATGATGGGAGGTACTCTTTATTTTGGAACTCAACCAATTATTTTCAACAAGAAATGTGAATCAAGATGGAGTACTCTTCTTTGTTGGAATTGAATGAATTCCTTTGATGGATGGTTCATGGGCAATATTTTTATAATGAATATAAACGTTAATAATGAAACAAAACATAATGTCAAGGTCATTGAATGAAAAATACTCCTTGTAACAATAAGAGAAGCCTAATTAGCATGAGGTGATATGAAAGTCTCATTATTTAGGAATTTAACAACTTCACATTAGCAGGAAATGCATAATGAATGATTGCTTTCGTAGATGGAAGTAAGTAGATTTAGAATTTCAATGGAGTTAAAATTTTTGTCATTTCATTAATATACTAGGTTGTTTAGCAACATTTGTCATTTTCATCATCAATGTATCAAAATGTGTGCTTGCAATTAAAAGAGGAGCACTGCTAACAAGAAATGATGGGAGGTACTCTTTATTTTGGAACTCACCTAATTATTATCAACAAGAAATGTGAATCAAGATGAAGTACTCTTGTTTGCTGGAATTGAATGAATTCCTCTGATGGATGGTTCATGGGCAATATTTTGATAACGTATATATCGTTAATAAAGATACAAAACATAATGTCAAGGTCATTGAATGAAAAATACTCCTTGTAATAGAAACAGGAGCATAATTAGCATGAGGTGATTTGAAAGTCTCATTATTTAGGAATTAAACAACTTCACAATAGCAAGAAATTCATAATGAATGATTGCTTTCGCAGATGGAAGTAAGTAGATTTAGAAGTTCAATGGAATTAAAATTTTTGTCATGTCATTAATATACTAGGTTGTTTAGCACATTTGTTATTTTCATCATCAATGTATCAAAATGTGTGCTTGCAATTAAAAGGGGAGCCTTGCTAAATAAGAAAGGATGGGAGGTACTCTTTATTTTGAAACTCAACCAATTATTATCAACAAGAAATGCGAATCAAGATGGAGTACTCTTGTTTGTTGGAATTGAATAAATTCCTCTGATGGATGGTTCATGGGCAATATTTTTATAATGAATATAGACGTTTATAATGAAACAAAACATAATGTCAAGGACACTGAATGAACAATACTCCTTGTAACAATAAGAGGAGCCTAATTAGCATGAGGTGATATGAAAGTCTCATTATTTAGGAATTAAACAACTTGACATTAGCACGAAATGCATAATGAATGATTGCTTTAGTAGATGGAAGTAAGTAGATTTAGAATTTCAATGGAGTTGAAATTTTTGTCATTTCATTAATATACTAGGTTGTTTAGCAACATTTTGTCATTTTCATCATCAATGTATCAAAATGTGTGCTTGCAATTAAAAGAGGAGCACTGCTAACAAGAAATGATGGGAGGTACTCTTTATTTTGGAACTCACCTAATTATTATCAATAAGAAATGCGAATCAAGATGAAGTACTCTTGTTTTTTTGGAATTGAATGAATTACTCTGATGGATGGTTCAAGGGTTATTTTGATAATCTATATATCGTTGATAAGGATACAAAACATAATGTCAAGGTCATTGAATGAAAAATACTCCTTGTAACAATAAATGGAGCCTAATTAGCATGAGGTGATATGAAAGTCTCATTATTTAGGAATTAAACAACTTCACATTTGCACGAAATGCATAACGAATGATTGCTTTCGTAGATGGAATTATGTTGATTTAGAATTTCAATTGAGTTTAAATTTTTGTCATGTATTTAATATGCTAGGTTCTTTTGCGAAATTTTTCATTTTCATCATCAATGTATCAATATGTGTGCTTGCAATTAAAAGAGGAGCCCCGCTAACAAGAAATGATGGGAGGTTCTCTTTATTTTGAAACTCAACCAATTATTATTAGCAAGAAATGTGAATCAAGATGGAGTACTCTTGTTTGCTGGAATTGAATGACTTCCTCTGATTGATGGTTCATGCGCAATATTTTTATAATGAATATATTCATTAATAAAGATACAAAACATAAAGTCAAGGTCATTGAATGAAAAATACTCCTTGTAACAATAAGAGGAGCCTAATTAGCATGAGGTGATATGAAAGTCTCATTATTTAGGAATTAAACAACTTCACATTAGCACGAAATGCATAACGAATGATTGCTTTCGCAGGTGGAAGTAAGTAGATTTACAATTTCAATGGAGTTTAAATTTTTGTCAAGTATTTAATGTACTAGGTTGTTTAGCGACATTTCTCATTTTCATCATCAATGTATCAAAATGTGTGCTTGCAATTAAAAGAGGAGTCTTGCTAACAAGAAATGATGGGAGGTACTCTTTATTTTGGAACTCAACCAATTATTTTCAACAAGAATTGCGAATCAAGATGGAGTACCCTTCTTTGTTGGAATTGAATGAATTCCTCTGATGGATGCTTCTTGGGCAATATTTTTATAATGAATATAGACGTTAATAATGAAACAAAACATAATGTCTAGGTCATTGAATTTGCAATACTACTTGCAAAAATAAGAGGAGCCTAATTAGCATGAGGTGATATGAAAGTCTCATTATTTAGGAATTAAACAACTTCACATTAGCAAGATATTCATAATGAATTATTGCTTTCGCATATTGAAGTAAGTAGATTTAGAATTTCAATGGAGTTTTTAAATTTTTGTCATATCATTAATATAGTAGGTTGTTTAGCCACATTTGTCATTTTCATCATGAATGTATCAAAAAATGTGTGCTTGCAATTAAAAGAGGAGCCTTGCTAACAAGAAAGGATGGGAGGTACTCTTTATTTTAGAACTCAACCAATTATTATCAACAAGAAATGCGAATCAAGATGGAGTACTCTTGTTTGTTGAAATTGAATGAATTCCTCCGATGGATGGTTCATGGGCAATATTTTTATAATGAATATAGACGTTAATAATGAAACAAAACATAATGTCAAGGATATTGAATGAACAATACTCCTTGTAACAATAAGAGGAGCCAAATTAGCATGAGGTGATATCAAATTCTCTTTATTTAGGAATTAAACAACTTCTCATTAGCAAGAAATTCATAATCAATGATTTCTTTCGCAGATGGAAGCAAGTAGATTTAGAATTTCAATGGAGTTTAAATTTTGGTCATGTCATTAATATACTAGGTTGTTTAGCCACATTTGTCATTTTCATCATGAATGTTTCAAAATGTGTGCTTGCAATTAAAAGAGGAGCCCTGCTAACAACAAATGATGGGCCGTACATTTCATTTTGGAACTCAACCAATTATTATCAATAAGAAATGCAAATCATCGTGGAGGCCTCTTGCTTGTTGGAATTGAATGAATTCCTCTAATTGATGGGTCATGGGCAATATTTTTATAATGAATATAGATGTTAATAATGAAACAAAACATAATGTCAAGTTCATTGAATGACAAATACTCCTTGTAACAATAAGAGGAGCCTAATTAGCATGCGGTGATATGAAAGTCTCATTATTTAGGAATTAAACAACTTCACATTAGCACGAAATGCATAACAAATGATTTCTTTCGTAGATGGAAGTAAGTAGATTTAGAATTTCAATGGTGTTTAAATTTTTGTCATTTCATTAATATACTATGTTGTTTAGCAACATTTGTCATTTTCATCATCAATGTATCAAAATGTGTGCTTGCAATTAAAAGAGGAGCACTGCTAACAAGAAATGATGGAAGGTACTCTTTATTTTGGAACACAACTACTTATTATCAACAAGAAATGCGAATGAAGATGGAGTACTCTTCTTTGCTGGAATTGAATGAATTCCTCTGATGGATGGTTCATGGGCAATATGTTGATAATGTATATATCGTCAATAAAGATACAAAACATAATGTCAAGGTCATTGAATGAAAAATATTCCTTGTAACAATAAGAGGAGCCTATTTAGCATGAGGTGATATGAAAGTCTCATTATTTAGGAATTAAATAACTTCACATTAGCACGAAATGCATAACGAATGATTGCTTTCGCAGATGGAAGTAAGTAGATTTAGAATTTCAATGGAGTTTAAATTTTTGTCATATCATTAATATAGTAGGTTGTTTAGCCACATTTGTCATTTTCATCATGAATGTATCAAAATGTGTGCTTGCAATTAAAAGAGGAGCCTTGCTAACAAGAAAGGATGGGAGGTACTCTTTATTTTGGAACTCAACCAATTATTATCAACAAGAAATGCGAATCAAGATGGAGTACTCTTGTTTGTTGAAATTGAATGAATTCCTCCGATGGATGGTTCATGGGCAATATTTTTATAATGAATATAGACGTTAATAATGAAACAAAACATAATGTCAAGGATATTGAATGAACAATAATACTCCTTGTAACAATAAGAGGAGCCAAATTAGCATGAGGTGATATCAAATTCTCTTTATTTAGGAATTAAACAACTTCTCATTAGCAAGAAATTCATAATCAATGATTGCTTTCGCAGATGGAAGCAAGTAGATTTAGAATTTCAATGGAGTTTAAATTTTGGTCATGTCATTAATATACTAGGTTGTTTAGCCACATTTGTCATTTTCATCATGAATGTTTCAAAATGTGTGCTTGCAATTAAAAGAGGAGCCCTGCTAACAACAAATGATGGGCGGTACATTTCATTTTGGAACTCAACCAATTATTATCAATAAGAAATGCAAATCATCGTGGAGGCCTCTTGCTTGTTGGAATTGAATGAATTCCTCTAATTGATGCGTCATGGGCAATATTTTTATAATGAATATAGATGTTAATAATGAAACAAAACATAATGTCAAGTTCATTGAATGACAAATACTCTTTGTAACAATAAGAGGAGCCTAATTAGCATGCGGTGATATGAAAGTCTCATTATTTAGGAATTAAACAACTTCACATTAGCCCGAAATGCATAACAAATGATTGCTTTCGTAGATGGAAGTAAGTAGATTTAGAATTTCAATGGTGTTTAAATTTTTGTCATTTCATTAATATACTATGTTGTTTAGCAACATTTGTCATTTTCATCATCAATGTATCAAAATGTGTGCTTGCAATTAAAAGAGGAGCACTGCTAACAAGAAATGATGGAAGGTACTCTTTATTTTGGAACACAACTACTTATTATCAACAAGAAATGCGAATCAAGATGGAGTACTCTTCTTTGCTGGAATTGAATGAATTCCTCTGATGGATGGTTCATGGGCAATATGTTGATAATGTATATATCGTCAATAAAGATTCAAAACATAATGTTAAGGTCGTTGAATGAAAAATACTCCTTGTAACTATAAGAGGAGCCTAATTAGCATGAGGTGATATGAAAGTCTCATTATTTAGGAATTAAACAACTTCACATTAGCACGAAATGCATAACGAATGATTGCTTTTGCAGATGGAAGTAAGTAGATTTACAATTTCAACGGAGTTTAAATTTTTGTCATGTATTTAATATACTAGGTTGTTTGGCGACATTTGTCATTTTCATCATCAATGTATCAAAATGTGTGCTTGCAATTGAAAGAGGAGCCCTGCTAACAAGAAATGTTGGGAGGTTCTATTTATTTTGGAACTCAACCAATTATTATCAGCAAGAAATGTGAACGAAGATGGAGTACTCTTGTTTGGTGGAATTGAATGAATTCCTCTAATTGATGGTTCATGGGCAATATTTTTATAATGAATATAGTCGTTAATAAAGATACAAAAACATAATGTCAAGGTCATTGAAATGAAAAATACTCCTTGTAATAGAAACAGGAGCATAATTAGCATAAGGTGATTTGAAAGTGTCATTATTTAGGAATTAAACAACTTCACAATAGCAAGAAATTCATAATGAATGATTGCTTTCACAGATGGAAGTAAGAAGATTTAGAATTTCAATGGAATTTAATTTTTTGTCATCTCATTAATATACTAGGTTGTTTAGCCACATTTGTCATTTTCATCATCAATGTATCAAAATGTGTACTTGCAATTAAAAGAGGAGCTTGCTAATAAGAAAGGATGGGAGGTAGTCTTTATTTTGGAACTCAACCAATTATTATCAATAAGAAATGCGAATCAAGATGGAGTACTCTTGTTTGTTGGAATTGAATGAATTCCTCTGATGGATGGTTCATGGGCAATATTTTTATAATGAATATAGACGTTAATAATGAAACAAAACATAATGTCAAGGACATTGTATGAACAATACTCCCTGTAACAATAAGAGGAGCCTAATTAGTATGAGGTGATATGAAAGTCTCATTATTTAGGAATTAAACAACTTCACATTAGAACGAAATGCATAATGAATGATTGCTTTCGTGGATGGAAGTAAGTAGATTTAGAATTTCAATGGAGTTGAAATTTTTGTCATTTCATTAATATACTAGGTTGTTTAGCAACATTTGTCGTTTTCATCATCAATGTATCAAAATGTGTGCTTGCAATTAAAAGAGGAGCACTGCTAACAAGAAATGATGGGAGGTACTCTTTATTTTGGAACTCACCTAATTATTATCAACAAGAAATGCAAATCAAGATGGAGTACTCTTGTTTGCTGGAATTGAATGAATTCCTCTGATGGATGGTTCATGGGCAATATTTTGATAATGTATATATCGTTAATAAAGATACAAAACATAATGTCAAGGTCATTGAATGAAAAATACTCCTTGTAACAATAAGTGAAGCATAATTAGCATGAAGTGATATGAAAGTCTCATTATTTAGGAATTAAACAACTTCACATTAGCACGAAATGCATAACAAATGATTGCTTTCGTAGATGGAAGTAAGTAGAAGTAGATTTAATTTTTGTCAATTTTCAATGGAGTTTAAATTTTTGTCATTTCATTGATGGATGGTTCATAGGCAATATTTTGATAATGTATATATCGTCAAGAAAGATACAAAAAATAAAGTCATTGATACAAAACACTAATGTCAAGGTCATTGAATTCAAAAATACTCCTTTGAATTAAACAATACAGTATGAATTGCATCACAGATTGAAGTGTTGTAAATTTTCTGCAATGGAGTTTAAATTATTATTTCATATAATAATAATAGGTTGTTTAGCAACATTTGTCATTTTCATCATCAATGTATCAAAATGTGTGCTTGCAATGAAAAGAGGAGCACTGCTAACAAGAAATGGTGGGAGGTACTCTTTATTTTGGAACTCACCTAATTATTATCAACAAGAAATGCGAATCAAGATGGAGTACTCTTGTTTGCTGGAATTGAATGAATTCCTCTGATGGATGGTTCATGGGCAATATTTTGATAATGTATATATCGTTAATAAAGATACAAAACATAATGTCAAGGTCATTATCAGCAAGAAATGCATAACAAATGATTGCTTTCGCAGATGGAGGTAAGTAGATTTACAATTTCAATGGAGTTTAAATTTTTGTCATGTATTTAATATACTAGGTTGTTTAGCGACACTTGTCACTTTCATCATCAATGTATCAAAAATTGTGCTTGCAATTAAAAGAGGAGTGTTGCTAACAAGAAATGATGGGAGGTACTCTTTATTTTGGAACTCAACCAATTATTTTCAACAAGAAATGCGAATCAAGATGGAGCACAGTTCTTTCTTGGAATTGAATGAATTCCTCTGATGGATGCTTCATGGGCAATATTTTTATAATGAATATAGACGTTAATAATAATGAAACAAAACATAATGTCAAAGTCATTGAATTAACAATACTACTTGTAAAAATAAGAGTCATTTTCATCATCAATGTATCAAAATGTGTGCTTGCAATTAAAAGAGGAGCCTTGCTAATAAGAAAGGATGGGAGGTACTCTTTATTTTGGAACTCAACCAATTATTATCAACAAGAAATGCGAATCAAGATGGAGTACTCTTGTTTGTTGGAATTGAATGAATTCCTCTGATGGATGGTTCATGGGCAATATTTTTATAATGAATATAGACGTTAATAATGAAACAAAACATAATGTCAAGGACATTGAATGAACAATACTACCTGTAACAATAAGAGGAGCCTAATTAGCATGAGGTGATATGAAAATCTCATGATTTTGGAATTAAACAACTTCACAATAGCACGAAATGCATAATGAATGATTGCTTTCGTAGATGGAAGTAAGTAGATTTAGAATTTCAATGGAGTTGAAATTTTTGTCATTTCATTAATATACTAGGTTGTTTAGCAACATTTGTCATTTTCATCATCAATGTATCAAAATGTGTGCTTGCAATTAAAAGAGGAGCACTGCTAACAGGAAATGATGGGAGGTACTCTTTATTTTGGAACTCACCTAATTATTATCAACAAGAAATGCAAATCAAGATGGAGTACTCTTTTTTGCTGGAATTGAATGAATTCTTCTGATGGATGGTTCGTGGGCAATATTTTGATAATGTATATATCGTTAATAAAGATACAAAACATAATGTCAAGGTCATTGAATGAAAAATACTCCTTGTAACAATAAGTGGTGCCTAATTAGCATGAGGTGATATGAAAGTCTCATTATTTAGGAATTAAACAACTTCACATTTGCACGAAATGCATAATGAATGATTGCTTTCGTAGATGGAAGTAAGTAGATTTAGAATTTCAATGGAGTTGAAATTTTTGTCATTTCATTAATATACTAGGTTGTTTAGCAACATTTGTCATTTTCATCATCAATGTATCAAAATGTGTGCTTGCAATTAAAAGAGGAGCACTGCTAACAAGAAATGATGGGAGGTACTCTTTATTTTGGAACTCACCTAATTATTATCTACAAGAAATGCAAACCAAGATGGAGTACTCTTGTTTGCTGGAATTGAATGAATTCTTCTGATGGATGGTTCATGGGCAATATTTTGATAATGTTTATATCGTTAATGAAGATACAAAACATAATGTCAAGGTCATTGAATGAAAAGTACTCCTTGTAACAATAAGTGGTGCCTAATTAGCATGAGGTGATATGAAAGTCTCATTATTTAGGAATTAAACAACTTCACATTTGCACGAAATGCATAATGAATGATTGCTTTCGTAGATGGAAGTAAGTAGATTTAGAATTCCAATGGAGTTGAAATTTTTGTCATTTCATTAATATACTAGGTTGTTTAGCAACATTTGCCATTTTCATCATCAATGTATCAAAATGTGTGCTTGCAATTAAAAGAGGAGCACTGCTAACAAGAAATGATGGGAGGTACTCTTTATTTTGGAACTCACCTAATTATTATCAACAAGAAATGCGAATCAAGATGGAGTACTCTTGTTTGCAGGAATTGAATGAATTACTCTGATGGATGGTTCATGGGCAATATGTTGATAATGTATATATCGTTAATAAAGATACAAAACATAATGTCAAGGTCATTGAATGAAAAATATTCCTTGTAACAATAAGAGGAGCCTATTTAGCATGAGGTGATATGAAAGTCTCATTATTTAGGAATTAAATAACTTCACATTAGCACGAAATGCATAACGAATGATTGCTTTCGCAGATGGAAGTAAGTAGATTTAGAATTTCAATGGAGTTTAAATTTTTGTCATATCATTAATATAGTAGGTTGTTTAGCCACATTTGTCATTTTCATCATGAATGTATCAAAATGTGTGCTTGCAATTAAAAGAGGAGCCTTGCTAACAAGAAAGGATGGGAGGTACTCTTTATTTTGGAACTCAACCAATTATTATCAACAAGAAATGCGAATCAAGATGGAGTACTCTTGTTTGTTGAAATTGAATGAATTCCTCCGATGGATGGTTCATGGGCAATATTTTTATAATGAATATAGACGTTAATAATGAAACAAAACATAATGTCAAGGATATTGAATGAACAATACTCCTTGTAACAATAAGAGGAGCCAAATTAGCATGAGGTGATATCAAATTCTCTTTATTTAGGAATTAAACAACTTCTCATTAGCAAGAAATTCATAATCAATGATTGCTTTCGCAGATGGAAGCAAGTAGATTTAGAATTTCAATGGAGTTTAAATTTTGGTCATGTCATTAATATACTAGGTTGTTTAGCCACATTTGTCATTTTCATCATGAATGTTTCAAAATGTGTGCTTGCAATTAAAAGAGGAGCCCTGCTAACAACAAATGATGGGCGGTACATTTCATTTTGGAACTCAACCAATTATTATCAATAAGAAATGCAAATCATCGTGGAGGCCTCTTGCTTGTTGGAATTGAATGAATTCCTCTAATTGATGCGTCATGGGCAATATTTTTATAATGAATATAGATGTTAATAATGAAACAAAACATAATGTCAAGTTCATTGAATGACAAATACTCCTTGTAACAATAAGAGGAGCCTAATTAGCATGCGGTGATATGAAAGTCTCATTATTTAGGAATTAAACAACTTCACATTAGCCCGAAATGCATAACAAATGATTGCTTTCGTAGATGGAAGTAAGTAGATTTAGAATTTTAATGGTGTTTAAATTTTTGTCATTTCATTAATATACTATGTTGTTTAGCAACATTTGTCATTTTCATCATCAATGTATCAAAATGTGTGCTTGCAATTAAAAGAGGAGCACTGCTAACAAGAAATGATGGAAGGTACTCTTTATTTTGGAACACAACTACTTATTATCAACAAGAAATGCGAATCAAGATGGAGTACTCTTCTTTGCTGGAATTGAATGAATTCCTCTGATGGATGGTTCATGGGCAATATGTTGATAATGTATATATCGTCAATAAAGATTCAAAAACATAATGTTAAGGTCGTTGAATGAAAAATACTCCTTGTAACTATAAGAGGAGCCTAATTAGCATGAGGTGATATGAAAGTCTCATTATTTAGGAATTAAACAACTTCACATTAGCACGAAATGCATAACGAATGATTGCTTTTGCAGATGGAAGTAAGTAGATTTACAATTTCAACGGAGTTTAAATTTTTGTCATGTATTTAATATACTAGGTTGTTTGGCGACATTTGTCATTTTCATCATCAATGTATCAAAATGTGTGCTTGCAATTGAAAGAGGAGCCCTGCTAACAAGAAATGTTGGGAGGTTCTATTTATTTTGGAACTCAACCAATTATTATCAGCAAGAAATGTGAACGAAGATGGAGTACTCTTGTTTGGTGGAATTGAATGAATTCCTCTAATTGATGGTTCATGGGCAATATTTTTATAATGAATATAGTCGTTAATAAAGATACAAAACATAATGTCAAGGTCATTGAATGAAAAATACTCCTTGTAATAGAAACAGGAGCATAATTAGCATAAGGTGATTTGAAAGTGTCATTATTTAGGAATTAAACAACTTCACAATAGCAAGAAATTCATAATGAATGATTGCTTTCGCAGATGGAAGTAAGAAGATTTAGAATTTCAATGGAATTTAATTTTTTGTCATCTCATTAATATACTAGGTTGTTTAGCCACATTTGTCATTTTCATCATCAATGTATCAAAATGTGTACTTGCAATTAAAAGAGGAGCTTGCTAATAAGAAAGGATGGGAGGTAGTCTTTATTTTGGAACTCAACCAATTATTATCAATAAGAAATGCGAATCAAGATGGAGTACTCTTGTTTGTTGGAATTGAATGAATTCCTCTGATGGATGGTTCATGGGCAATATTTTTATAATGAATATAGACGTTAATAATGAAACAAAACATAATGTCAAGGACATTGTATGAACAATACTCCCTGTAACAATAAGAGGAGCCTAATTAGTATGAGGTGATATGAAAGTCTCATTATTTAGGAATTAAACAACTTCACATTAGAACGAAATGCATAATGAATGATTGCTTTCGTGGATGGAAGTAAGTAGATTTAGAATTTCAATGGAGTTGAAATTTTTGTCATTTCATTAATATACTAGGTTGTTTAGCAACATTTGTCGTTTTCATCATCAATGTATCAAAATGTGTGCTTGCAATTAAAAGAGGAGCACTGCTAACAAGAAATGATGGGAGGTACTCTTTATTTTGGAACTCACCTAATTATTATCAACAAGAAATGCAAATCAAGATGGAGTACTCTTGTTTGCTGGAATTGAATGAATTCCTCTGATGGATGGTTCATGGGCAATATTTTGATAATGTATATATCGTTAATAAAGATACAAAACATAATGTCAAGGTCATTGAATGAAAAATACTCCTTGTAACAATAAGTGAAGCATAATTAGCATGAAGTGATATGAAAGTCTCATTATTTAGGAATTAAACTAATATAATAGGTTGTTTAGCAACATTTGTCATTTTCATCATCAATGTATCAAAATGTGTGCTTGCAATGAAAAGAGGAGCACTGCTAACAAGAAATGGTGGGAGGTACTCTTTATTTTGGAACTCACCTAATTATTATCAACAAGAAATGCGAATCAAGATGGAGTACTCTTGTTTGCTGGAATTGAATGAATTCCTCTGATGGATGGTTCATGGGCAATATTTTGATAATGTATATATCGTTAATAAAGATACAAAACATAATGTCAAGGTCATTATCAGCAAGAAATGCATAACAAATGATTGCTTTCGCAGATGGAGGTAAGTAGATTTACAATTTCAATGGAGTTTAAATTTTTGTCATGTATTTAATATACTAGGTTGTTTAGCGACACTTGTCACTTTCATCATCAATGTATCAAAAATTGTGCTTGCAATTAAAAGAGGAGTGTTGCTAACAAGAAATGATGGGAGGTACTCTTTATTTTGGAACTCAACCAATTATTTTCAACAAGAAATGCGAATCAAGATGGAGCACAGTTCTTTCTTGGAATTGAATGAATTCCTCTGATGGATGCTTCATGGGCAATATTTTTATAATGAATATAGACGTTAATAATGAAACAAAACATAATGTCAAAGTCATTGAATTAACAATACTACTTGTAAAAATAAGAGGAGCCTAATTAGCATGAGGTGATATGAAAGACTCATTATTTGTAAGTAGATTTAGAATTTCAATGAAGTTTAAATTTTTGTCATATCATTAATATAGTAGGTTGTTTAGCCACATTTGTCATTTTCATCATCAATGTATCAAAATGTGTGCTTGAAATTAAAAGAGGAGCCCTGTTAACATGAAATGATGATAGGTACTCTCTATTTTGCAACTCAACCAATTATTATCAACACGAAATGCGAATCAAGATGTAGTACTCTTGTTTGTTGAAATTGAATGAATTCCTCTGATGGATGGTTCATGGGCAATATTTTTATAATGAATATAGACGTTAATAATGAAACAAAACATAATGTCAAGGACATTGAATGAACAATACTCCTTGTAACAATAAGAGGAGCATAATTAGCATGAGGTGATATCAAAGTCTCATTATTTAGGAATTAAACAACTTCTCATTAGCAAGAAATTCATAATCAATGATTGCTTTCGCAGAAGGAAGTAAGTAGATTTAGAATTTCAATGGAGTTTAAATTTTTGTCATGTCATTAATATACTAGGTTGTTTAGCCACATTTGTCATTTTCATCATCAATGTATCAAAATGTGTGCTTGCAATTAAAAGAGGAGCCTTGCTAATAAGAAAGGATGGGAGGTACTCTTTATTTTGGAACTCAACCAATTATTATCAACAAGAAATGCGAATCAAGATGGAGTACTCTTGTTTGTTGGAATTGAATGAATTCCTCTGATGGATGGTTCATGGGCAATATTTTTATAATGAATATAGACGTTAATAATGAAACAAAACATAATGTCAAGGACATTGAATGAACAATACTACCTGTAACAATAAGAGGAGCCTAATTAGCATGAGGTGATATGAAAATCTCATGATTTTGGAATTAAACAACTTCACAATAGCACGAAATGCATAATGAATGATTGCTTTCGTAGATGGAAGTAAGTAGATTTAGAATTTCAATGGAGTTGAAATTTTTGTCATTTCATTAATATACTAGGTTGTTTAGCAACATTTGTCATTTTCATCATCAATGTATCAAAATGTGTGCTTGCAATTAAAAGAGGAGCACTGCTAACAGGAAATGATGGGAGGTACTCTTTATTTTGGAACTCACCTAATTATTATCAACAAGAAATGCAAATCAAGATGGAGAGTACTCTTTTTTGCTGGAATTGAATGAATTCTTCTGATGGATGGTTCGTGGGCAATATTTTGATAATGTATATATCGTTAATAAAGATACAAAACATAATGTCAAGGTCATTGAATGAAAAATACTCCTTGTAACAATAAGTGGTGCCTAATTAGCATGAGGTGATATGAAAGTCTCATTATTTAGGAATTAAACAACTTCACATTTGCACGAAATGCATAATGAATGATTGCTTTCGTAGATGGAAGTAAGTAGATTTAGAATTTCAATGGAGTTGAAATTTTTGTCATTTCATTAATATACTAGGTTGTTTAGCAACATTTGTCATTTTCATCATCAATGTATCAAAATGTGTGTGCTTGCAATTAAAAGAGGAGCACTGCTAACAAAGAAATGATGGGAGGTACTCTTTATTTTGGAACTCACCTAATTATTATCTTCAAGAAATGCAAACCAAGATGGAGTACTCTTGTTTGCTGGAATTGAATGAATTCTTCTGATGGATGGTTCATGGGCAATATTTTGATAATGTTTATATCGTTAATGAAGATACAAAACATAATGTCAAGGTCATTGAATGAAAAGTACTCCTTGTAACAATAAGTGGTGCCTAATTAGCATGAGGTGATATGAAAGTCTCATTATTTAGGAATTAAACAACTTCACATTTGCACGAAATGCATAATGAATGATTGCTTTCGTAGATGGAAGTAAGTAGATTTAGAATTCCAATGGAGTTGAAATTTTTGTCATTTCATTAATATACTAGGTTGTTTAGCAACATTTGCCATTTTCATCATCAATGTATCAAAATGTGTGCTTGCAATTAAAAGAGGAGCACTGCTAACAAGAAATGATGGGAGGTACTCTTTATTTTGGAACTCACCTAATTATTATCAACAAGAAATGCGAATCAAGATGGAGTACTCTTGTTTGCTGGAATTGAATGAATTACTCTGATGGATGGTTCATGGGCAATATGTTGATAATGTATATATCGTTAATAAAGATACAAAACATAATGTCAAGGTCATTGAATGAAAAATATTCCTTGTAACAATAAGAGGAGCCTATTTAGCATGAGGTGATATGAAAGTCTCATTATTTAGGAATTAAATAACTTCACATTAGCACGAAATGCATAACGAATGATTGCTTTCGCAGATGGAAGTAAGTAGATTTAGAATTTCAATGGAGTTTAAATTTTTGTCATATCATTAATATAGTAGGTTGTTTAGCCACATTTGTCATTTTCATCATGAATGTATCAAAATGTGTGCTTGCAATTAAAAGAGGAGCCTTGCTAACAAGAAAGGATGGGAGGTACTCTTTATTTTGGAACTCAACCAATTATTATCAACAAGAAATGCGAATCAAGATGGAGTACTCTTGTTTGTTGAAATTGAATGAATTCCTCTGATGGATGGTTCATGGGCAATATTTTTATAATGAATATAGACGTTAATAATGAAACAAAACATAATGTCAAGGACATTGAATGAACAATACTCCTTGTAACAATAAGAGGAGCCTAATTAGCATGAGGTGATATCAAAGTCTCATTATTTAGGAATTAAACAACTTCTCATTAGCAAGAAATTCATAATCAATGATTGCTTTCGCAGAAGGAAGTAAGTAGATTTAGAATTTCAATGGAGTTTAAATTTTTGTCATGTCATTAATATACTAGGTTGTTTAGCCACATTTGTCATTTTCATCATCAATGTATCAAAATGTGTGCTTGCAATTAAAAGAGGAGCCTTGCTAATAAGAAAGGATGGGAGGTACTCTTTATTTTGGAACTCAACCAATTATTATCAACAAGAAATGCGAATCAAGATGGAGTACTCTTGTTTGTTGGAATTGAATGAATTCCTCTGATGGATGGTTCATGGTCAATATTTTTATAATGAATATAGACTTTAATAATGAAACAAAACATAATGTCAAGGACATTGAATGAACAATACTCCCTGTAACAATAAGAGGAGCCTAATTAGCATGAGGTGATATGAAAATCTCATGATTTTGGAATTAAACAACTTCACAATAGCACGAAATGCATAATGAATGATTGCTTTCATAGATGGAAGTAAGTAGATTTAGAATTTCAATGGAGTTGAAATTTTTGTCATTTCATTAATATACTAGGTTGTTTAGCAACATTTGTCATTTTCATCATCAATGTATCAAAATGTGTGCTTGCAATTAAAAGAGGAGCACTGCTAACAGGAAATGATGGGAGGTACTCTTTATTTTGGAACTCACCTAATTATTATCAACAAGAAATGCAAATCAAGATGGAGTACTCTTTTTTGCTGGAATTGAATGAATTCTTCTGATGGATGGTTCATGGGCAATATTTTGATAATGTATATATCGTTAATAAAGATACAAAACATAATGTCAAGGTCATTGAATGAAAAATACTCCTTGTAACAATAAGTGGTGCCTAATTAGCATGAGGTGATATGAAAGTCTCATTATTTAGGAATTAAACAACTTCACATTTGCACGAAATGCATAATGAATGATTGCTTTCGTAGATAGAAGTAAGTAGATTTAGAATTTCAATGGAGTTGAAATTTTTGTCATTTCATTAATATACTAGGTTGTTTAGCAACATTTGTCATTTTCATCATCAATGTATCGAAATGTGTGCTTGCAATTAAAAGAGGAGCACTGCTAACAAGAAATGATGGGAGGTACTCTTTATTTTGGAACTCACCTAATTATTATCAACAAGAAATGCAAATGAAGATGGAGTACTCTTGTTTGCTGGAATTGAATGAATTCTTCTGATGGATGGTTCATGGGCAATATTTTGATAATGTATATATCGTTAATAAAGATACAAAACATAATGTCAAGGTCATTGAATGAAAAATACTCCTTGTAACAATAAGTGGTGCCTAATTAGCATGAGGTGATATGAAAGTCTCATTATTTAGGAATTCAACAACTTCACATTTGCACGAAATGCATAACGAATGATTGCTTTCGTAGATGGAAGTAAGTAGATTTAGAATTTCAATGGAGTTGAAATTTTTGTCATTTCATTAATATACTAGGTTGTTTAGCAACATTTGTCATTTTCATCATCAATGTATCAAAATGTGTGCTTGTAATTAAAAGAGGAGCACTGCTAACAAGAAATGATGGGAGGTACTCTTTATTTTGGAACTCACCCAATTATTTTCAACAAAAAATGTGAATCAAGATGGAGTACTCTTCTTTGTTGGAATTGAATGAATTCCACTGATGGATGCTTCATGGGCAATATTTTTATAATGAATATAGACATTAATAATGAAACAAAACATAATGTCAAGGTCAATGAATTAACAATACTACTTGCAAAAATAAGAGGAGCCTAATTAGCATGAGGTGATATGAAAGTCTCATTATTTAGGAATTAAACAACTTCACATTAGCAAGATATTCATAATGAATTATTGCTTTCGCAGATGGAAGTAAGTAGATTTAGAATTTCAATGGAGTTGAAATTTTTGTCATTTCATTAATATACTAGGTTGTTTAGCAACATTTGTCATTTTCATCATCAATGTATCGAAATGTGTGCTTGCAATTAAAAGAGGAGCACTGCTAACAAGAAATGATGGGAGGTACTCTTTATTTTGGAACTCACCTAATTATTATCAACAAGAAATGCAAATCAAGATGGAGTACTCTTGTTTGCTGGAATTGAATGAATTCTTCTGATGGATGGTTCATGGGCAATATTTTGATAATGTATATATCGTTAATAAAGATACAAAACATAATGTCAAGGTCATTGAATGAAAAATACTCCTTGTAACAATAAGTGGTGCCTAATTAGCATGAGGTGATATGAAAGTCTCATTATTTAGGAATTAAACAACTTCACATTTGCACGAAATGCATAATGAATGATTGCTTTCGTAGATGGAAGTAAGTAGATTTAGAATTTCAATGGAGTTGAAATTTTTGTCATTTCATTAATATAGTAGGTTGTTTAGCAACATTTGTCATTTTCATCATCAATGTATGAAAATGTGTGCTTGCAATTAAAAGAGGGGCACTGCTAACAAGAAATGATGGGAGGTACTCTTTATTTTGGAACTCACCTAATTATTATCAACAAGAAATGCAAATCAAGATGGAGTACTCTTGTTTGCTGGAATTGAATGAATTCTTCTGATGGATTGTTCATGGGCAATATTTTGATAATGTATATATCGTTAATAAAGATACAAAACATAATGTCAAGGTCATTGAATGAAAAATACTCCTTGTAACAATAAGTGGTGCCTAATTAGCATGAGGTGATATGAAAGTCTCATTATTTAGGAATTAAACAACTTCACATTTGCACGAAATGCATAACGAATGATTGCTTTCGTAGATGGAAGTAAGTAGATTTTGAATTTCAATGGAGTTGAAATTTTTGTCATTTCATTAATATACTAGGTTGTTTAGCAACATTTGTCATTTTCATCATCAATGTATCAAAATGTGTGCTTGCAATTAAAAGAGGAGCACTGCTAACAAGAAATGATGGGAGGTACTCTTTATTTTGGAACTCACCCAATTATTTTCAACAAAAAATGCGAATCAAGATGGAGTACTCTTCTTTGTTGGAATTGAATGAATTCCACTGATGGATGCTTCATGGGCAATATTTTTATAATGAATATAGACGTTAATAATGAAACAAAACATAATGTCAAGGTCATTGAATTAACAATACTACTTGCAAAAATAAGAGGAGCCTAATTAGCATGAGGTGATATGAAAGTCTCATTATTTAGGAATTAAACAACTTCACAATAGCACGAAATTCATAATGAATGATTGCTTTTGCAGATGGAAGTAAGTAGATTTAGAATTTCAATGGAGTTTAAATTTTTTTCAGGTCATTAATATACTAGGTTGTTTAGCCACATTTGTCATTTTCATCATCAATGTATCAAAATATGTGCTTCAAATTAAAAGAGGACCCTGTTAACAAGAAATGATGGGAGGTACTCTCTATTTTGCAACTTAACCAATTATTATCAACAAGAAATGCGAATCAACATGGAGTACTCTTGTTTGTTGGAATTGAATGAATTCCTCTGATGGATGGTTCATGGGCAATATTTTTATAATGAATATAGACGTTAATAATGAAACAAAACGTAATGTCAAGGACATTGAATGAACAATACTCCTTGTAACAATAAGAGGAGCCGAATTAGCATGAGGTGAAATCAAAGTCTCATTATTTAGGAATTAAACAACTTCACATTAGCACGAAATTCATAATCAATGATTGCTTTCGTAGATGGAAGTAAGTAGATTTACAATTTCAATGGAGTTTAAATTTTTGTCATGTATTTAAGATACTAGGTTGTTTAGCGACATTTGTCATTTTCATCATCAATGTATCAAAATTTGTGCTTGCAATTAAAAGAGGAGTCTTGCTAACATGGAATGATGGGAGGTACTCTTTATTTTGGAACTCAACCAATTATTTTCAACAAAAAATGCGAATCAAGATGGAGTACTCTTCTTTGTTGGAATTGAATGAATTCCACTGATGGATGCTTCATGGGCAATATTTTTATAATGAATATAGACGTTAATAATGAAACAAAACATAATGTCAAGGTCATTGAATTAACAATACTACCTGAAAAAAATAAGAGGAGCCTAATTAGCATGAGGTGATATGAAAGTCTCATTATTTAGGAATTAAACAACTTCACATTAGCAAGATATTCATAATGAATTATTGCTTTCGCAGATGGAAGTAAGTAGATTTAGAATTTCAATGGACTTTAAACTTTTGTCATATCATTAATATAGTAGGTTGTTTAGCCACATTTGTCATTTTCATCATCAATGTATCAAAATGTGTGCTTTTAAAAGAGGAGCACTGCTAACAAGAAATGATGGACGGTGCGCTTTATTTTGGAACTCACCTAATTATTATCAACAAGAAATGCGAATCAAGATGGAGTACTCTTGTTTGCTGGAATTGAATGAATTACTCTGATGGATGGTTCATGGGCAATATGTTGATAATGTATATATCGTTAATAAAGATACAAAACATAATGTCAAGGTCATTGAATGAAAAATATTCCTTGTAACAATAAGAGGAGCCTAATTAGCATTAGGTGATATGAAAGTCTCATTATTTAGGAATTAAATAACTTCACATTAGCACGAAATGCATAACGAATGATTGCTTTCGCAGATGGAAGTAAGTAGATTTAGAATTTCAATGGAGTTTAAATTTTTGTCATATCATTAATATAGTAGGTTGTTTAGCCACATTTGTCATTTTCATCATGAATGTATCAAAATGTGTGCTTGCAATTAAAAGAGGAGCCTTGCTAACAAGAAAGGATGGGAGGTACTCTTTATTTTGGATCTCAACCAATTATTATCAACAAGAAATGCGAATCAAGATGGAGTACTCTTCTTTGTTGAAATTGAATGAATTCCTCCGATGGATGGTTCATGGGCAATATTTTTATAATGAATATAGACGTTAATAATGAAACAAAACATAATGTCAAGGATATTGAATGAACAATACTCCTTGTAACAATAAGAGGAGCCAAATTAGCATGAGGTGATATCAAATTCTCTTTATTTAGGAATTAAACAACTTCTCATTAGCAAGAAATTCATAATCAATGATTGCTTTCGCAGATGGAAGCAAGTAGATTTAGAATTTCAATGGAGTTTAAATTTTGGTCATGTCATTAATATACTAGGTTGTTTAGCCACATTTGTCATTTTCATCATGAATGTTTCAAAATGTGTGCTTGCAATTAAAAGAGGAGCTTGCTAATAAGAAAGGATGGGAGGTAGTCTTTATTTTGGAACTCAACCAATTATTATCAATAAGAAATGTGAATCAAGATGGAGTACTCTTGTTTGTTGAAATTGAACGAATTCCTCCGATGGATGGTTCATGGGCAATATTTTTATAATGAATATAGACGTTAATAATGAAACAAAACATAATGTCAATGATATTGAATGAACAATACTCCTTGTAACAATAAGAGGAGCCAAATTAGCATGAGGTGATATCAAATTCTCTTTATTTAGGAATTAAACAACTTCTCATTAGCAAGAAATTCATAATCAATGATTGCTTTCGCAGATGGAAGCAAGTAGATTTAGAATTTCAATGGAATTTAATTTTTTGTCATCTCATTAATATACTAGGTTGTTTAACCACATTTGTCATTTTCATCATCAATGTATCAAAATGTGTGCTTGCAATTAAAAGAGGAGCACTGCTAACAAGAAATGATGGGAGGTACTCTTTATTTTGGAACTCACCCAATTATTTTCAACAAAAAATGCGAATCAAGATGGAGTACTCTTCTTTGTTGGAATTGAATGAATTCCACTGATGGATGCTTCATGGGCAATATTTTTATAATGAATATAGACGTTAATAATGAAACAAAACATAATGTCAAGGTCAATGAATTAACAATACTACTTGCAAAAATAAGAGGAGCCTAATTAGCATGAGGTGATATGAAAGTCTCATTATTTAGGAATTAAACAACTTCACATTAGCAAGATATTCATAATGAATTATTGCTTTCGCAGATGGAAGTAAGTAGATTTAGAATTTCAATGGAGTTTAAATTTTTGTCATTTCATTAATATACTAGGTTGTTTAGCAACATTTGTCATTTTCATCATCAATGTATCAAAATGTGTGCTTGCAATTAAAAGAGGAGCACTGCTAACAAGAAATGATGGAAGCTTCTCTTTATTTTGGAACTCACCTAATTATTATCAAGAAGAAATGCGAATCAAGATGGAGTACTCTTGTTTGCTGGAATTGAATGAATTCCTCTGATGGATGGTTCATGGGCAATATTTTGATAATGTATATATGGTCAATAAAGATACAAAACATAATGTCAAGGTTATTGAATGAAAAATACTCCTTGTAACAATAAGTGGAGCATAATTAGCATGAAGTAATATGAAAGTCTCATTATTTAGGAATTAAACAACTTCACATTAGCACGAAATGCAAAATGAATGATTGCTTTCGTAGATGGAAGTAAGAAGATTTAGAATTTCAATGGAGTTGAAATTTTTGTCATTTCATTAATATACTAGGTTGTTTAGCAACATTTGTCATTTTCATCATCAATGTATCAAAATGTGTGCTTGCAATTAAAAGAGGAGCACTGCTAACAAGAAATGATGGGAGGTACTCTTTATTTTGGAACTCACCTAATTATTATCAACAAGAAATGCAAATCAAGATGGAGTACTCTTGTTTGCTGGAATTGAATGAATTCTTCTGATGGATGGTTCATGGGCAATATTTTGATAATGTATATATCGTTAATAAAGATACAAAACATAATGTCAAGGTCATTGAATGAAAAATACTCCTTGTAACAATAAGTGGTGCCTAATTAGCATGAGGTGATATGAAAGTCTCATTATTTAGGAATTAAACAACTTCACATTTGCACGAAATGCATAACGAATGATTGCTTTCATAGATGGAAGTAAGTAGATTTAGAATTTCAATGGAGTTGAAATTTTTGTCATTTCATTAATATACTAGGTTGTTTAGCAACATTTGTCATTTTCATCATCAATGTATCAAAATGTGTGCTTGCAATTAAAAGAGGAGCACTGCTAACAAGAAATGATGGGAGGTACTCTTTATTTTGGAACTCACCCAATTATTTTCAACAAAAAATGCGAATCAAGATGGAGTACTCTTCTTTGTTGGAATTGAATGAATTCCACTGATGGATGCTTCATGGGCAATATTTTTATAATGAATATAGACGTTAATAATGAAACAAAACTTAATATCAAGGTCAATGAATTAACAATACTACTTGCAAAAATAAGAGGAGCCTAATTAGCATGAGGTGATATGAAAGTCTCATTATTTAGGAATTAAACAACTTCACATTAGCAAGATATTCATAATGAATTATTGCTTTCGCAGATGGAAGTAAGTAGATTTAGAATTTCAATGGAGTTTAAATTTTTGTCATTTCATTAATATACTAGGTTGTTTAGCAAAATTTGTCATTTTCATCATCAATGTATCGAAATGTGTGCTTGCAATTAAAAGAGGAGCACTGCTAACAAGAAATGATGGGAGGTACTCTTTATTTTGGAACTCACCTAATTATTATCAACAAGAAATGCGAATCAAGATGGAGTACTCTTGTTTGCTGGAATTGAATGAATTCCTCTGATAAATGGTTCATGGGCAATATTTTGATAATGTATATATGGTCAATAAAGATACAAAACATAATGTCAAGGTTATTGAATGAAAAATACTCCTTGTAACAATAAGTGGAGAATAATTAGCATGAAGTAATATGAAAGTCTCATTATTTAGGAATTAAACAACTTCACATTAGCACGAAATGCAAAATGAATGATTGCTTTCGTAGATGGAAGTAAGAAGATTTAGAATTTCAATGGAGTTGAAATTTTTGTCATTTCATTAATATACTAGGTTGTTTAGCAACATTTGTCATTTTCATCATCAATGTATCAAAATGTGTGCTTGCAATTGAAAGAGGAGCACTGCTAACAAGAAATGATGGGAGGTACACTTTATTTTGGAACTCAACCAATTATTATCAACAAGAAATGTGAATCAAGATGGAGTACTCTTGCTTGGTGGAATTGAATGAATTCCTCTGATGGATGGTTGACGGGCAATATTTTTATAATGAATATAGACGTTAGTAATGAAACAAAACATAATGTCAAGGACATTGAATGAACAATACTCCTTGTAACAATAAGAGGAGCCTAATTAGCATGAGGTGATATGAAAGTCTCATTAGTTAGGAATTAGACAACTTCACATTAGCACAAAATGCATAATGAATGATTGCTTTTGTAGATGGAAGTATGTTGATTTTGAATTTCAATGGAGTTTAAATTTTTGTCATGTATTTAATATACTAGGTTCTTTTGCGAAATTTTTCATTTTCATCATCAATGTATCAAAATGTGTGCTTGCAATTAAAAGAGGTGCCCTGCTAACAAGAAATGATGGGAGGTTCTCTTTCTTTTGGAACTCAACCAATTATTATCAATAAGAAATGTGAATCAAGATGGAGTACTCTTGTTTGCTGGAATTGAATGAGTTCCTCTGATTGATGGTTCATGGGAAATATTTTTATAATGAATATAGACGTTAATAATGAAACAAAACATAATGTCAAGGTCATTGAATTAACAATACTACTTGCAAAAATAAGAGGAGCCTAATTAGCATGAGGTGATATGAAAGTCTCATTATTTAGGAATTAAACAACTTCACATTAGCAAGATGTTCATAATGAATTATTGCTTTCGCAGATGGAAGTAAGTAGATTTAGAATTTCAATGGAGTTTAAATTTTTGTCATATCATTAATATAGTAGGTTGTTTAGCCACATTTGTCATTTTCATCATCAATGTATCAAAATGTGTGCTTGCAATGAAAAGAGGAGCACTGCTAACAAGAAATGATGGGAGGTACTCTTTATTTTGGAACTCACCTAATTATTATCAACAAGAAATGCGAATCAAGATGGAGTACTCTTGTTTGCTGGAATTGAATGAATTCCTCTGATGGATGGTTCATGGGCAATATTTTGATAATGTATATATGGTCAATAAAGATACAAAACATAATGTCAAGGTTATTGAATGAAAAATACTCCTTGTAACAATAAGTGGAGCATAATTAGCATGAAGTAATATGAAAGTCTCATTATTTAGGAATTAAACAACTTCACATTAGCACGAAATGCAAAATGAATGATTGCTTTCGTAGATGGAAGTAAGAAGATTTAGAATTTCAATGGAGTTGAAATTTTTGTCATTTCATTAATATACTAGGTTGTTTAGCAACATTTGTCATTTTCATCATCAATGTATCAAAATGTGTGCTTTCAATTGAAAGAGGAGCACTGCTAACAAGAAATGATGGGAGGTACACTTTATTTTGGAACTCAACCAATTATTATCAACAAGAAATGTGAATCAAGATGGAGTACTCTTGCTTGGTGGATTTGAATGAATTCCTCTGATGGATGGTTGATGGGCAATATTTTTATAATGAATATAGACGTTAGTAATGAAACAAAACATAATGTCAAGGACATTGAATGAACAATACTCCTTGTAACAATAAGAGGAGCCTAATTAGCATGAGGTGATATGAAAGTCTCATTAGTTAGGAATTAGACAACTTCACATTAGCACAAAATGCATAATGAATGATTGCTTTTGTAGATGGAAGTATGTTGATTTTGAATTTCAATGGAGTTTAAATTTTTGTCATGTATTTAATATACTAGGTTCTTTTGCGAAATTTTTCATTTTCATCATCAATGTATCAAAATGTGTGCTTGCAATTAAAAGAGGTGCCCTGCTAACAAGAAATGATGGGAGGTTCTCTTTCTTTTGGAACTCAACCAATTATTATCAGCAAGAAATGTGAATCAAGATGGAGTACTCTTGTTTGCTGGAATTGAATGAGTTCCTCTGATTGATGGTTCATGGGAAATATTTTTATAATGAATATAGACGTTAATAATGAAACAAAACATAATGTCAAGGTCATTGAATTAACAATACTACTTGCAAAAATAAGAGGAGCCTAATTAGCATGAGGTGATATGAAAGTCTCATTATTTAGGAATTAAACAACTTCACATTAGCAAGATGTTCATAATGAATTATTGCTTTCGCAGATGGAAGTAAGTAGATTTAGAATTTCAATGGAGTTTAAATTTTTGTCATATCATTAATATAGTAGGTTGTTTAGCCACATTTGTCATTTTCATCATCAATGTATCAAAATGTGTGCTTGCAATGAAAAGAGGAGCACTGCTAACAAGAAATGATGGGAGGTACTCTTTATTTTGGAACTCACCTAATTATTATCAACAAGAAATGCGAATCAAGATGGAGTACTCTTGTTTGCTGGAATTGAATGAATTCCTCTGATGGATGGTTCATAGGCAATATTTTGATAATGTATATATCGTCAATAAAGATACAAAACATAATGTCAAGGTCATTGAATGAAAAATACTCCTTGTAACAATAAGTGGAGCATAATTAGCATGAAATGATATGAAAGTCTCATTATTTAGGAATTAAACAACTTCACATTAGCAAGAAATTCATAATGAATGATTGCATTCATAGATGGAAGTAAGTATATTTAGAATTTCAATGGAGTTGAAATTTTTGACATTTCTTTAATATACTAGGTTGTTTAGCAACATTTGTCATTTCCATCATCAATGTATCAAAATGTGTGCTTGCAATGAAAAGAGGAGCACTGCTAACAAGAAATGATGGGAGGTACTCTTTATTTTGGAACTCACCTAATTATTATCAACAAGAAATGTGAATCAAGATGGAGTACTCTTGTTTGCTGGAATTGAATGAATTCCTCTGATGGATGGTTCATGGGCAATATGTTGAAAATGTATATATTGTTAATAAAGATACAAAACATAATGCCAAGGTCATTGAATGAAAAATACTCCTTGTAATAGAAACAGGAGCATAATTAGCATGAGGTGATTTGAAAGTCTCATTATTTAGGAATTAAACAACTTCAGAATAGCAAGAAATTCATAATGAATGATTGCCTTCGCAGATGGAAGTAGATTTACAATTTCAATGGAATTTAAATTTTTGTCATTTCATTAATATACTAGGTTGTTTAGCAACCTTTGTCATTTTCATCATCAATGTATCAAAATGTGTGCTTGCAATTAAAAGTGGAGCCTTGCTAATAAGAAAGGATGGGAGGTACTCTTTATTTTGTAACTCAACCAATTATTATCAACAAGAAATGCGAATCAAGATGGAGTACTCTTGTTTGTTGGAATTGAATGAATTCCTCTGATGGATGGTTCATGGGCAATATTTTTATAATGAATATAGACGTTAATAATGAAACAAAACATAATGTCAAGGACATTGAATGAACATTACTCCCTGTCACAATAAGAAAAGCCTAACTAGCATGAGGTGATATGAAAGTCTCATTATTTAGGAATTAAACAACTTCACATTAGCACGAAATGCATAATGAATGATTGCTTTCATAGATGGAAGTAAGTAGATTTAGAATTTCAATGGAGTTGAAATTTTTGTCATTTCATTATTATACTAGGTTGTTTAGCAACATTTGTCATTTTCATCATCAACGTATCAAAAATGTGTGCTTGCAATTAAAAGAGGAGCACTGCTAACAAGAAATGATGGGAGGTACTCTTTATTTTGGAAATCAACCAATTATTATCAACAAGAAATGCGAATCAAGATGGAGTACTCTTGTTTGTTGGAATTGAATGAATTCCTCTGATGGATGGTTCATGGGCACTATTTTTATAATGAATATAGACGTTAATAATGAAACAAAACATAATGTCAAGGACATTGAACGAACAATACTCCACGTCACAATAAGAGGAGCGTAATTAGCATGAGCTGATATGAAAGTCTCATTATTTAGGAATTAAATAACTTCACATTAGCACGAAATGCATAACGAATGATTGCTTTCGTAGATGGAAGTAAGTAGATTTAGAATTCCAATGGAGTTGAAATTTTTGTCATTTCATTAATATACTAGGTTGTTTAGCAACATTTGTCATTTTCATCATCAATGTATCAAAATGTGTGCTTGCAATTAAAAGAGGAGCACTGCTAACAAGAAATGATGGGAGGTACTCTTTATTTTGGAACTCACCTAATTATTATCAACAAGAAATGCAAATCAAGATGGAGTACTCTTGTTTGCTGGAATTGAATGAATTCCTCTGATGGATGGTTCATGGGCAATATTTTGATAATGTATATATCGTTAATAATGATACAAAACATAATGTCAAGGTCATTGAATGAAAAATACTCCATGTAACAATAAGTGGAGCCTAATTAGCATGAGGTGATATGAAAGTCTCATTATTTAGTAATTAAACAACTTCACATTTACACGAAATGCATAACGAATGATTGCTTTCGTAGATGGAAGTATGTTGATTTAGAATTTCAATGGAGTTTAAATTTTTGTCATGTATTTAATATACTAGGTTCTTTTGCGAAATTTTTCATTTCCATCATCAATGTATCAAAATGTGTGCTTGCAATTAAAAGAGGAGCCTGCTAACAAGAAATGATGGGAGGTTCTCTTTCTTTTGGAACTCAACCAATTATTATCAGCAAGAAATGTGAATCAAGATGGAGTACTCTTGTTTGCTGGAATTGAATGACTTCCTCTGATTGATGGTTCATGGGCAATATTTTATAATGAATATATTCGTTAATAAAGATACAAAACATAATGTCAAGGTCATTGAATGAAAAATACTCCTTGTAACAATAAGAGGAGCCTAATTAGCATGAGGTGATATGAAAGTCTCATTATTTAGGAATTAAACAAATTCACATTAGCACGAAATGCATAACGAATGATTGCTTTCGCAGATGGAAGTAAGTAGATTTACAATTTCAATGGATTTTAAATTTTTGTCATGTATTTAATATACTAAGTTGTTTAGTGACATTTCTCATTTTCATCATCAATGTATCAAAATGTGTGCTTGCAATTAAAAGAGGAGTCTTGCTAACAAGAAATGATGGGAGGTACTCATTATTTTGGAACTCAACCAATTATTTTCAACAAGAAATGCGAATCAAGATGGAGTACTCTCCTTTGTTGGAATTGAATGAATTCCATTGATGGATGCTTCATGGGCAATATTTTTATAATGATAATAGACGTTAATAATGAAACAAAACATAATGTCAAGGTCATTGAATTAACAATACTACTTGCAAAAATAAGAGGAGCCTAATTAGCATGAGGTGATATGAATGTCTCATTATTTAGGAATTAAACAACTTCACATTAGCAAGATATTCATAATGAATTATTGCTTTCGCAGATGGAAGTAAGTAGATTTAGAATTTCAATGGAGTTTAAATTTTTGTCATATCATTAATATAGTAGGTTGTTTAGCCACATTTGTCATTTTCATCATCAATGTATCAAAATGTGTGCTTGCAATGAAAAGAGGAGCACTGCTAACAAGAAATGATGGGAGGTACTCTTTATTTTGGAACTCACCTAATTATTATCAACAAGAAATGCGAATCAAGATGGAGTACTCTTGTTTGCTGGAATTGAATGAATTCCTCTGATGGATGGTTCATAGGCAATATTTTGATAATGTATATATCGTCAATAAAGATACAAAACATAATGTCAAGGTCATTGAATGAAAAATACTCCTTGTAACAATAAGTGGAGCATAATTAGCATGAAATGATATGAAAGTCTCATTATTTAGGAATTAAACAACTTCACATTAGCAAGAAATTCATAATGAATGATTGCATTTCATAGATGGAAGTAAGTATATTTAGAATTTCAATGGAGTTGAAATTTTTGACATTTCTTTAATATACTAGGTTGTTTAGCAACATTTGTCATTTCCATCATCAATGTATCAAAATGTGTGCTTGCAATGAAAAGAGGAGCACTGCTAACAAGAAATGATGGGAGGTACTCTTTATTTTGGAACTCACCTAATTATTATCAACAACAAGAAATGTGAATCAAGATGGAGTACTCTTGTTTGCTGGAATTGAATGAATTCCTCTGATGGATGGTTCATGGGCAATATGTTGAAAATGTATATATTGTTAATAAAGATACAAAACATAATGCCAAGGTCATTGAATGAAAAATACTCCTTGTAATAGAAACAGGAGCATAATTAGCATGAGGTGATTTGAAAGTCTCATTATTTAGGAATTAAACAACTTCAGAATAGCAAGAAATTCATAATGAATGATTGCCTTCGCAGATGGAAGTAGATTTACAATTTCAATGGAATTTAAATTTTTGTCATTTCATTAATATACTAGGTTGTTTAGCAACCTTTGTCATTTTCATCATCAATGTATCAAAATGTGTGCTTGCAATTAAAAGTGGAGCCTTGCTAATAAGAAAGGATGGGAGGTACTCTTTATTTTGTAACTCAACCAATTATTATCAACAAGAAATGCGAATCAAGATGGAGTACTCTTGTTTGTTGGAATTGAATGAATTCCTCTGATGGATGGTTCATGGGCAATATTTTTATAATGAATATAGACGTTAATAATGAAACAAAACATAATGTCAAGGACATTGAATGAACATTACTCCCTGTCACAATAAGAAAAGCCTAACTAGCATGAGGTGATATGAAAGTCTCATTATTTAGGAATTAAACAACTTCACATTAGCACGAAATGCATAATGAATGATTGCTTTCATAGATGGAAGTAAGTAGATTTAGAATTTCAATGGAGTTGAAATTTTTGTCATTTCATTATTATACTAGGTTGTTTAGCAACATTTGTCATTTTCATCATCAACGTATCAAAATGTGTGCTTGCAATTAAAAGAGGAGCACTGCTAACAAGAAATGATGGGAGGTACTCTTTATTTTGGAAATCAACCAATTATTATCAACAAGAAATGCGAATCAAGATGGAGTACTCTTGTTTGTTGGAATTGAATGAATTCCTCTGATGGATGGTTCATGGGCACTATTTTTATAATGAATATAGACGTTAATAATGAAACAAAACATAATGTCAAGGACATTGAACGAACAATACTCCACGTCACAATAAGAGGAGCGTAATTAGCATGAGCTGATATGAAAGTCTCATTATTTAGTAATTAAATAACTTCACATTAGCACGAAATGCATAACGAATGATTGCTTTCGTAGATGGAAGTAAGTAGATTTAGAATTCCAATGGAGTTGAAATTTTTGTCATTTCATTAATATACTAGGTTGTTTAGCAACATTTGTCATTTTCATCATCAATGTATCAAAATGTGTGCTTGCAAATTAAAAGAGGAGCACTGCTAACAAGAAATGATGGGAGGTACTCTTTATTTTGGAACTCACCTAATTATTATCAACAAGAAATGCAAATCAAGATGGAGTACTCTTGTTTGCTGGAATTGAATGAATTCCTCTGATGGATGGTTTCATGGGCAATATTTTGATAATGTATATATCGTTAATAATGATACAAAACATAATGTCAAGGTCATTGAATGAAAAATACTCCATGTAACAATAAGTGGAGCCTAATTAGCATGAGGTGATATGAAAGTCTCATTATTTAGTAATTAAACAACTTCACATTTACACGAAATGCATAACGAATGATTGCTTTCGTAGATGGAAGTATGTTGATTTAGAATTTCAATGGAGTTTAAATTTTTGTCATGTATTTAATATACTAGGTTCTTTTGCGAAATTTTTCATTTCCATCATCAATGTATCAAAATGTGTGCTTGCAATTAAAAGAGGAGCCCTGCTAACAAGAAATGATGGGAGGTTCTCTTTCTTTTGGAACTCAACCAATTATTATCAGCAAGAAATGTGAATCAAGATGGAGTACTCTTGTTTGCTGGAATTGAATGACTTCCTCTGATTGATGGTTCATGGGCAATATTTTATAATGAATATATTCGTTAATAAAGATACAAAACATAATGTCAAGGTCATTGAATGAAAAATACTCCTTGTAACAATAAGAGGAGCCTAATTAGCATGAGGTGATATGAAAGTCTCATTATTTAGGAATTAAACAAATTCACATTAGCACGAAATGCATAACGAATGATTGCTTTCGCAGATGGAAGTAAGTAGATTTACAATTTCAATGGATTTTAAATTTTTGTCATGTATTTAATATACTAAGTTGTTTAGTGACATTTCTCATTTTCATCATCAATGTATCAAAATGTGTGCTTGCAATTAAAAGAGGAGTCTTGCTAACAAGAAATGATGGGAGGTACTCATTATTTTGGAACTCAACCAATTATTTTCAACAAGAAATGCGAATCAAGATGGAGTACTCTCCTTTGTTGGAATTGAATGAATTCCATTGATGGATGCTTCATGGGCAATATTTTTATAATGATAATAGACGTTAATAATGAAACAAAACATAATGTCAAGGTCATTGAATTAACAATACTACTTGCAAAAATAAGAGGAGCCTAATTAGCATGAGGTGATATGAATGTCTCATTATTTAGGAATTAAACAACTTCACATTAGCAAGATATTCATAATGAATTATTGCTTTCGCAGATGGAAGTAAGTAGATTTAGAATTTCAATGGAGTTTAAATTTTTGTCATATCATTAATATAGTAGGTTGTTTAGCCACATTTGTCATTTTCATCATCAATGTATCAAAATGTGTGCTTGCAATTAAAAGAGGAGCCTTGCTAACAAGAAAGGATGGGAGGCACTCTTTATTTTGGAACTCAACGAATATTATCAATAAGAAAGGTGAATCAAGATGGAGTACTCTTGTTTGTTGAAATTGAATGAATTCCTTTGATGGATGGTTCATGCGCAATATTTTTATAATGAATATAGACGTTAATAATGAAACAAAACATAATGTCAAGGTCATTGAATGAACAATACTGCTTGTAACAATAAGAGGAGCCTTATTAGCATGAGGTGATATGAAAGTCTCATTATTTAGGAATTAAACAACTTCACAATAGCACGAAATTCTTAATGAATGATTGCTTTCGCAGATGGAAGCAAGTAGATTTAGAATTTCAATGGAGTTTCAATTTTTGTCATGTCATTAATATACTAGGTTGTTTAGCCACATTTGTCATTTTCATCATCAATGTCTCAAAATATGTGCTTGAAATTAAAAGAGGAGCACTGTTTAACAAGAAAAGATGAGAGGTACTCTCTATTTTGCAACTTAACCAATTATTATCAACAAGAAATGCGAATCAAGATGGAGTACTCTTGTTTGTTGGAATTGAATGAATTCCTCTGATGGATGGTTCATGGGCAATATTTTTATAATGAATATTGTCGTTAATAAAGATACAAAACACAATGCCAAGGTCATTGAATGAAAAATACTCCTTGTAACAATGAGAGGAGCCTCATTAGCATGAGGTGAGATGACAGTCTCATTATTTAGGAATTAAACAACTTCTCATTAGCAAGAAATTCATAATCAATGATTGCTTTCGTTGGTGGAAGCAAGTACATTTAGAACTTCAAGGGAGTTTAAATTTTTGTCATTTCATTTATATACTAGGTTGTTTAGCAACATTTGTCATTTTCATCATCAATGTATCAAAATGTATGATTGCAATTAAAAGAGGAGCACTGCTAACAAGAAATGATGGGAGGTACTCTTTATTTTGGAACTCACCTAATTATTATCAACAAGAAATGCGAATCAAGATAGAGTACTCTTGTTTGCTGGAATTGAATGAATTCCTCTGATGGATGGTTCATGGGCAATATTTTTATAATGAATATAGACGTTAATAATGAAACAAAACATAATGTCAAGGACATTGAATGAACAATACTCCCTGTCACAATAAGAGGAGCCTAATTAGCATGAGGTGATATGAAATTCTCATTATTTAGGAATTAAAAAACTTCACATTTGCACGAAATGCATAACGAATGATTGCTTTCGTAGATGGAAGTATGTTGATTTAGAATTTCAATGGAGTTTAAATTTTTGTCATGTATTTAATATACTAGGTTCTTTTGCGAAATTTTTCATTTTCATCATCAATGTATCAAAATGTGTGCTTGCAATTAAAAGAGGATCCCTGCTAACCAGAAATGATGGGAGGTTCTCTTTATTTTGGAACTCAACCAATTATTATTAGCAAGAAATGTGAATCAAGATGGAGTACTCTTCTTTGTTGGAATTGAATGAATTCCTCTGATGGATGGTTCATGGGCAATATTTTTATAATGAATATAGACGTTAATAATGAAACAAAATGTAATGTCAAGGACATTGAATGAACAATACTCCTCGTAAAAATAAGAGGAGCCTAATTAGCATGACGTGATATCAAAGTCTCATTATTTAGGAATTAAACAACTTCACATTAGCACGAAATTCATAATCAATGATTGCTTTCGTAGATGGAAGTAAGTAGATTTACAATTTCAATGGAGTTTAAATTTTTGTCATGTATTTAATATACTAGGTTGTTTAGTGACATTTGTCATTTTCATCATCAATGTCTCAATATGTGTGCTTGCAATTAAAAGAGGAGTCTTGCAAACAAGAAATGATGGGAGGTACTCTTTATTTTGGAACTCAACCAATTATTTTCAACAAGAAATGCGAATCAAGATGGAGTACTCTTCTTTGTTGGAATTGAATGAATTCCTCTGATGGATGGTTCATGGGAAATTTTTTATAATGAATATAGACGTTAATAATGAAACAAAACATAATGTCAAGGACATTGAATGAACAATACTCCTTGTAACAATAAGAGGAGCCTAATTAGCATGAGGTGATATCAAAGTCTCATTATTTAGGAATTAAACAACTTCACATTAGCAAGAAATTCATAATCAATAATTGCTTTCGCAGATGGAAGCAATTAGATTTAGAATTTCAATGGAGTTTAAATTTTTGTCATGTCATTAATATACTAGGTTGTTTAGCCACATTTGTCATTTTCATCATGAATGTTTCAAAATGTGTGCTTGCAATTAAAAGAGGAGCACTGAGAACAACAAATGATGGGCGGTACACTTCATTTTGGAACTCAACCAATTATTGTCAATAAGAAATGCGAATCAACATGGAGGTCCCTTGCTTGTTGGGATTGAATGAATTCCTCTAATTGATGGGTCATGGGCAATTTTTTATAATGAATATAGACGTTAATAATGAAACAAAACATAATGTCAAGTTCATTGAATGACAAATACTCCTTGTAACAATAAGAGGATCCTAATTAGCATGCGGTGATTTGAAAATCTCATTATTTAGGAATTAAACAACTTCACATTAGCACGAAATGCATATCAAATGATTGCTTTCGTAGATGGAAGTAAGTAGACTTAGAATTTCAATGGAGTTTAAATTTTAGTCATTTCATTAATATACTAGGTTTTTTAGCAACATTTGTCATTTTCATCATTAATGTATCAAAATGTGTGCTTGCAATTAAAAGAGGAGCACTGCTAACCAGAAATGATGGCAGGTACTCTTTATTTTGGAACTCAACCAATTATTATCAACAAGAAATGCAAATCAAGATGGAGTACTCTTGTTTGCTGGAATTGAATGAATTCCTCTGATGGATGCTTCATGGGCAATATTTTTATAATGAATATAGACGTTAATAATGAAAGAAAACATAATGTCAAGGTCATTGAATTAACAATACTCCTTGCAAAAATAAGAGGAGCCTAATTAGCATGAGGTGATATGAAAGTCTCAGTATTTAGGAATTAAACAACTTGACAATAGCAAGAAATTCATAATCAAAAATTGCTTTCGCAGATGGAAGCAAGTAGATTTAGAATTTCAATGGAATTTAAATTTTTGTCATGTCATTAATATACTAGGTTGTTTAGCCACATTTGTCATTTTCATCATGAATGTTTCAAAATGTGTGCTTGCAATTAAAAGAGGAGCCCTGCCAACAACAAATGATGGGCGGTACACTTCATTTTGGAACTCAACCAATTATTATCAATAAGAAATGCGAATCAACGTGGAGGTCTCTTGCTTGTTGGAATTGAATGAATTCCTCTAATTGATGGGTCATGGGCAATATTTTTATAATGAATATAGACGTTAATAATGAAACAAAACATAATGTCGAGTTCATTGAATGACAAATACTCCTTGTAACAATAAGAGGAGCCTAATTAGCATGCGGTGATATGAAAGTCTCATTATTTAGGAATTAAACAACTTCACATTAGCACGAAATGCATAACAAATGATTGCTTTCGTAGATGGAAGTAAGTAGATTTAGAATTTCAATGGAGTTTAAATTTTCATCACTTCATTAATATACTAGGTTGTTTAGCAACATTTGTCATTTTCATCATCAATGTATCAAAATGTGTGCTTGCAATTAAAAGAGGAGCACTGCTAACAAGAAATGATGGAAGCTACTCTTTATTTTGGAACTCAACTAATTATTATCAACAAGAAATGCAAATCAAGATGGAGTACTCTTGTTTGCTGGAATTGAATGAATTCCTCTGATGGATGCTTCATGGGCAATATTTTTATAATGAATATAGACGTTAATAATGAAATAAAACATAATGTCAAGGTCATTGAATTAACAATACTCCTTGCAAAAATAAGAGGAGCCTAATTAGCATGAGGTGATATGAAAGTCTCATTATTTAGGAACTAAACTACCTCACATTAGCAAGATATTCATAATGAATTATTGCTTTCGCAGATGGAAGTAAGTAGATTTAGAATTTCAATGGAGATTAAATTTTTGTCATGTCATTAATATATTAGGTTGTTTAGCCACATTTGTCATTTTCATCATCAATGTATCAAAATGTGTGCTTGCAATTAAAAGAGTAGCCTTGCTAACAAGAAAGGATGAGAGGTACTCGTTATTTTGGAACTCAACCATTTATTATCAACAAGAAATGTGAATCATGATGGAGTACACTTGTTTGTTGAAATTGAATGAATTCCTTTGATGGATGGTTCATGGGCAAAATTTTTATAATGAATAGAGACGTTTATAATGAAAAAAAACATAATGTCAAGGTCATTGAATGAACAATACTCCTTGTAACAATGAGTGGAGCCTAATTAGCATGAGGTGATATGAAAGTCTCATTATTTAGGAATTAAACAACTTCACATTTGCACGAAATGCATAACGAATGATTGCTTTCGTAGATGGAAGTATGTTGATTTAGAATTTCAATGGAGTTTAAATTTTTGTCATGTATTTAATATACTAGGTTGTTTAGCAAGATTTGTCATTTTCATCATCAATGTATCAAAATGTGTGCTTGCAATTAAAAGAGGAGTCTTGCTAACAAGAAATGATGGGAGGTACTCTTTATTTTGGAACTCACCTAATTATTATCAACAAGAAATGTGAATCAAGATGGAGTACTCTTGTTTGCTGAAATTGAATGAATTCCTCTGATGGATGGTTCATGGGCAATATTTTGATAATCTATATATCGTTAATAAAGATACAAAACATAATGCCAGGGTCATTGAATGAAAAATACTCCTTGTAATAATAAGTGGAGCCTAATTAGCATGAGGTGATATGAAAGTCTCATTATTTAGGAATTAAACAACTTCACAATAGCACGAAATTCATAATGAATGATTGCTTTCGCAGATGGAAGTAAGTAGATTTAGAATTTCAATGGAGTTTAAATTTTTTTCATGTCATTAATATACTAGGTTGTTTACCCACATTTGTCATTTTCATCATCAATGTATCAAAATGTGTGCTTGAAATTAAAAGAGGAGCCCTGTTAACAAGAAATGATGGTAGGTACTCTTTATTTTGCAACTCAACCAATTATTATCAACAATAAATGCAAATCAAGATGGAGTACTCTTGTTTGTTGGAATTGAATGAATTCCTCTGATGAATGGTTCATGGGCAATATTGTTATAATGAATATAGACGTTAATAATGAAACAAAACATAATGTCAAGGACATTGAATGAATAATACTCCTTGTAACAATAAGATGAGCCTAATTAGCATGAGGTGATATCAAAGTCTCATTATTTAGGAATTAAACAACTTCACATTAGCAACAAATTCATAATCAATAATTGCTTTCGCAGATGGAAGCAAGTAGATTTAAAATTTCAATGGAGTTTAAATTTTTGTGATTTCATTAATATACTAGGTTGTTTAGCAACATTTGTCATTTTCAACATCAATGTATCAAAATGTGAGCTTGCAATTAAAAGAGGAGCACTGCTAACAAGAAATGATGGAAGGTACTCTTTATTTTGTAACTCAACTAATTATTATCAACAAGAAATGCGAATCAAGATGGAGTACTCTTGTTTGCTGGAATTGAATGAATTCCTCTGATGGATGGTTCATGGGCAATATGTTGATAATGTATATATCGTTAATAAAGATACAAAACATAATGTCAAGGTCATTGAATGAAAAATACTCCTTGTAACAATAAGAGAAGCCTAATTAGCATGAGGTGATATGAAAGTCTCATTATTTAGGAATTAAACAACATCACATTAGCACGAAATGCATAATGAATGATTGCTTTCGTAGATGGAAGTAAGAAGATTTAGAATTTCAATGGAGTTGAAATTTTTGTCATTTCATTAATATACTAGGTTGTTTAGCAACATTTGTCATTTTCATCATCAATGTATCAAAATGTGTGTTTGCAATTGAAAGAGGAGCACTGCTAACAAGAAATGATGGGAGCTACACTTTATTTTGGAACTCAACCAATTATTATCAACAAGAAATGTCAATCAAGATGGAGTACTCTTGCTTGGTGGAATTGAATGAATTCCTCTGATGGATGGTTGATGGGCAATATTTTTATAATAAATATAGATGTTAGTAATGAAACAAAACATAATGTCAAGGACATTGAATGAACAATAATCCTTGTAACTATAAGAGGAGCCTAATTAGCAAGAGGTGATATGAAAGTCTCATTATTTAGAAATTAAACAACTTCACATTAGCAAGATATTCATAATGAATTATTGCTTTCGCAGATGGAAGTAAGTAGATTTAGAATTTCAATGGAGTTTAAATTTTTGACATTTCTTTAATATACTAGGTTGTTTAGCAACATTTGTCATTTCCATCATCAATGTATCAAAATGTGTGCTTGCAATGAAAAGAGGAGCACTGCTATCAAGAAATGATGGGAGGTACTCTTCATTTTGGAACTCACCTAATTATTATCAACAAGAAATGTGAACTAAGATGGAGTACTCTTGTTTGCTGGAATTGAATGAATTCCTCTGATGGATGGTTCACGGGCAATAATTTGATAATGTATATATCGTTAATAAAGATACAAAACATAATGTCAAGGTCATTGAATGAAAAATACTCCTTGTAACAATAAGTGGAGCCTAATAAGCATGAGGTGATATGAAAATCTCATTATTTAGGAATTAAACAACTTCACATTTGCACGAAATGCATAACGAATGATTGCTTTCGTAGATGGAAGTATGTTGATTTGGAATTTCAATGGAGTTTAAATTTTTGTCATGTACTTAATATAATAGGTTCTTTTGCGAAATTTTTCATTTTCATCATCAATGTATCAAAATGTGTGCTTGCAATTAAAAGAAAAGCCCTGCTAACAACAAATGATGGGCGGTACACTTCATTTTGGAACTCAACCAATTATTATCAATAAGAAATGCGAATCAACGTGGAGGTCTCTTGCTTGTTGGAATTGAATGAATTCCTCTAATTGATGGGTCATGGGCAATATTTTTATAATGAATATAGACGTTAATAATGAGACAAAACATAATGTCAAGTTCATTGAATGACAAATACTCCTTGTAACAATAAGAGGAGCCTAATTAGCATGCGGTGATATGAAAGTCTCATTATTTAGGAATTAAACAACTTCACATTAGCAAGAAATGCATAACAAATGATTGCTTTCGTAGATGGAAGTAAGTAGATTTAGAATTTTAATGGAGTTTAAATTTTTGTCACTTCATTAATATACTCGGTTGTTTAGCAACATTTGTCATTTTCATCATCAATGTATCAAAATGTGTGCTTGCAATTAAAAGAGGAGCACTGCTAACAAGAAATGATGGAAGCTACACTTTATTTTGGAACTCAACTAATTATTATCAACAAGAAATGCGAATCAAGATGGAGTACTCTTGTTTGCTGGAATTGAATGAATTCCTCTGATGGATGGTTCATGGGCAATATGTTGATAATGTATATATCGTTAATAAAGATACAAAACATAATGTCAAGGTCATTGAATGAAAAATACTCCTTGTAACAATAAGTGGAGCCTAATAAGCATGAGGTGATATGAAAATCTCATTATTTAGGAATTAAACAACTTCACATTTGCACGAAATGCATAATGAATGATTGCTTTCGTAGATGGAAGTATGTTGATTTAGAATTTCAATGGAGTTTAAATTTTTGTCATGTCCTTAATATAATAGGTTCTTTTGCGAAATTTTTCATTTTCATCATCAATGTATCAAAATGTGTGCGTGCAATTAAAAGAAGAGCCCTGCTAACAACAAATGATGGGAGGTTCTATTTATCTTGGAACTCAAGCAATTATTATCAGCAAGAAATGTGAATCAAGATGGAGTACTCTTGTTTGCTGGAATTGAATGACTTCCTCTGATTGATGGTTCATGGGCAATATTTTTATAATAAATATAGATGTTAATAAACATACAAAACATAATGTCAAGGTCATTGAATGAAAAATACTCCTTGTAACAATAAGAGGAGCCTAATTAGCATGAGGTGATATGAAAGTCTCATTATTTAGGAATTAAACAACTTCACATTAGCACGAAATGCATAACGAATGATTGCTTTCGCAGATGGAAGTAAGTAGATTTACAAATTCAATGGAGTTTAAATTTTTGTCATGTATTTAATATACTAGGTTGTTTAGCGACATTTGTCATTTTCATCATCAATGTATCAAAATTTGTGCTTGCAATTAAAAGAGGAGTCTTGCTAACAAGAAATGATTGGAGGTACTGTTTATTTTGGAACCCAACCAATTATTATCAACAAGAAATGCGAATTAAGATGGAGTACACTTGTTTGTTGGAATTGAATGAATTCCTCTGATTGATGGTTCATGGGCAATATTTTTATAATGAATCTAGTCGTTAATAAAGATACAAAACATAATGTCAAGGTCATTGAATGGAAAATAATCCTTGTAACAGAAACAGGAGCATAATTAGCATGAGGTGATATGAATGCCTGATTATTTAGGAATTAAACAACTTCACATTTGCACGAAATGCATAATGAATGATTGCTTTCGTAGATGGAAGTAAGTAGATTTAGAATTTCAATGGAGTTTAAATTTTTGTCATTTCATTAATATACTAGGTTGTTTAGCAACAATTGTCATTTTCATCATCAATGTATCAAAATGTGTGCTTGCAATTAAAAGAGGAGCACTGCTAATAAGAAATGATGGGAGGTATTCTTTATTTTGGAACTCAACCAATTATTTTCAACAAGAAATGCGAATCAAGATGGAGTACTCTTCTTTGTTGGAATTGAATGAATTCCTCTGATGGATGCTTCATGGGCAATATTTTTATAATGAATATAGACGTTAATAATGAAACAAAACATAATGTCAAGGTCATTGAATTAACAATACTCCTTGCAAAAATAAGAGGAGCCTAATTAGCATGAGGTGATATGAAAGTCTCATTATTTATTAATTAAACAACTTCACATTAGCAAGATATTCATAATGAATTATTGCTTTCGCAGATGGAAGTTTGTAGATTTAGAATTTCAATGGAGTTTAAATTTTTGTCATGTCATTAATATAGTAGGTTGTTTAGCCACATTAGTCATTTTCATCATCAATGCATCAAAATGTGTGCTTGCAATTAAAAGAGGAGCCTTGCTAACAAGTAAGGATGAGAGGTACTCTTTATTTTGGAACTCAACCAATTATTATCAACAAGAAATGTGAATCAAGATGGAGTACACTTGTTTGTTGAAATTGAATGAATTCCTTTGATGGATGGTTCATGGGCAATATTTTTATAATGAATATAGATTAATAATGAAACAAAACATAATCTCAAGGTCATTGAATGAACAATACTCCTTGTAACAATAAGAGGAGCCTCATTAGCATGAGGTGATATGAAAGTCTCATTATTTAGGAATTAAACAACTACACAATAGCACGACATTCATAATGAATGATTGCTTTCGCAGAGGGAAGTAAGTAGATTTAGAATTTGAATGGAGTTTAACTTTTTGTCATGTCATTAATATACTAGGTTGTTTAGCCACATTTGTCATTTTCATCATCAATGTATCAAAATATGTGCTTGAAATTAAAAGAGGAGCACTGTGAACAAGAAATGATGGGAGGTACTCTCTATTTTGCAACTCAACTAATTATTATCAACAAGAAATGCGCATCAAGATGGAGGACTCTTGTTTGTTGGAATTGAATGAATTCCTCTGATGGATGGTTCAGGGGCAATATTTTTATAATGAATATAGACGTTAATAATGAAACAAAACATAATGTCAAGGACATTGAATAAACAATACTCCTTGTAACAATAAGAGGAGCCTAATTAGCATGAGGTGATATCAACGTCTCATTATTTAGGAATTAAACAACTTCACATTAGCATGAAATTCATAATCAATAATTGCTTTCGAAGATGGAAGTAAGTAGATTTAGAATTTCAATGGAGTTTAAATTTTTGTCATGTCATTAATATACTAGGTTGTTTAGCCACATTTGTTATTTTCATCATGAATGTTTCAAAATGTGTGCTTGCAATTAAAAGAGGAGCCCTGCTAACAACAAATGATGGGCGGTACACTTCATTTTGGAACTCAACCAATTATTATCAATAAGAAATGCGAATCAACGTGGAGGTCTCTTGCTTGTTGGAATTGAATGAATTCCTCTAATTGATGGGTCATGGGCAATATTTTTATAAGGAATATAGACGTTAGTAATGAAACAAAACATAATGACAAGTTCATTGAATGACAAATACTCCTTGTAACAATAAGAGGAGCCTAATTAGCTGGCGGTGATATGAAAGTCTCATTATTTAAGAATTAAACAACTTCACATTAGCACGAAATGCATAACAAATGATTGCTTTCGTAGATGGAAGTAAGTAGATTTAGAATTTCAATGGAGTTTAAATTTTTGTCATTTCATTAATATACTAGGTTGTTTAGCAACATTTGTCACTTTCATCATCAATGTATCAAAATGTGTGCTTGCAATTAAAAGAGGAGCCCTGCTAACAAGAAATGATGAAAGGTACTCTTTATTTTGGAACTCAACTAATTATTATCAGAAAGAAATGCGAATCAATATGGAGTACTCTTGTTTGCTGGAATTGAATGAATTCCTCTAATGGATGGTTCATGGGCAATATGTTGATAATGTATATATCGTTAATAAAGATACAAAACATAATGTCAAAGTCATTGAATGAAAAATACTCCTTGTAACAATAAGAGGAGCCTAATTAGCATGAAGTCATATGAAAGTCTCATTATTTAGGAATTAAACAACTTCACATTAGCACGAAATACATAACGAATGATTGCTTTTGCAAATGGAAGTAAGTAGATTTACAATTTCAATGGAGTTTAAATTTTTGTCATGTATTTAATATACTAGGTTGTTTAGCGACATTTGTCATTTTCATCATCAATGTATCAAAATGTGTGCTTGCAATGAAAAGAGGAGTCTTGCTAACAAGAAATGATGGGAGGTACTCTTTATTTTGGAACTCAACCAATTATTTTCAACAAGAAATGCGAATCAAGATGGAGTACACTTCTCTGTTGGAATTGAATGAATTCCTCTGATGGATGGTTCATGGGCAATATTTTTATAATGAATATAGACGTTAATAATGAAACAAAACATAATGTCATGGTCATTGAATTAACAATACTACTTGCAAAAATAAGAGGAGCCTAATTAGCATGAGGTGATATGAAAGTCTCATTATTTAGGAATTAAACAACTTCACATTAGCAAGATATTCATAATGAATTATTGCTTTCGCAAATGGAAGTAAGTAGATTTAGAATTTCAATGGAGTTTAAATTTTTGTCATATCATTAATATAGTAGGTTGTTTAGCCACATTTGTCATTTTCATCATCAATGTATCAAAATGTGTGCTTGGAATGAAAAGAGGAGCACTGCTAACAAGAAATGATGGGAGGTACTCTTTATTTTGGAACTCACCTAATTGTTATAACCAAGAAATGTGAATCAAGATGGAGTACTCTTGTTTGCTGGAATTGAATGAATTCCTCTGATGGATGGTTCATGGGCAATATTTTGATAATGTATATATCGTCAATAAAGATACAAAACATACTGTCAAGGTCATTGAATGAAAAATACTCCTTGTAACAATAAGTGGAGTATAATTAGCATGAAGTGATATGAAAGTCTCATTATTTAGGAATTAAACAACTTCACATTGGCAAGAAATTCATAATGAATGATTGCATTCACAGATGGAAGTAAGTAGATTTAGAATTTCAATGGAGTTTAAATTTTTGACATTTCTTTAATATACTACGTTGTTTAGCAACATTTGTCATTTCCATCATCAATGTATCAAAATGTGTGCTTGCAATGAAAAGAGGAGCACTGCTAACAAGAAATGATGGGAGGTACTCTTTATTTTGGAACTCAACCAATTATTATCAACAAGAAATGTGAATCAAGATGGAGTACTCTTGTTTGCTGGAATTGAATGAATTCCTCTGATGAATGGTTCATGGGCAATATTTTGATAATGTATATATCGTTAATAAAGATACAAAACATAATGTCAAGGTGATTGAATGAAAAATACTCCTTGTAACAATAAGTGGAGCCTAATAGGCATGAGGTGATATGAAAATCTCATTATTTAGGAATTAAACAACTTCACATTTGCACGAAATGCATAACGAATGATTGCTTTCGTAGATGGAAGTATGTTGATTTAGAATTTCAATGGAGTTTAAATTTTTGTCATGTACTTAATATAATAGGTTCTTTTGCGAAATTTTTCATTTTCTTCATCAATGTATCAAAATGTGTGCTTGCAATTAAAAGAGGAGCCCTGCTAACAACAAATGATGGGCGGTACATTTCATTTTGGAACTCAACCAATTATTATCAATAAGAAATGCGAATCAACGTGGAGGTCACTTGCTTGTTGGAATTGAATGAATTCCTCTAATTGATGGGTCATGGGCAATATTTTTATAATGAATATAGACGTTAATAATGAGACAAAACATAATGTCAAGTTCATTGAATGACAAATACTCCTTGTAACAATAAGAGGAGCCTAATTAGCATGCGGTGATATGAAAGTCACATTATTTAGGAATTAAACAACTTCACATTAGCAAGAAATGCATAATAAATGATTGCTTTCGTAGATGGAAGTAAGTAGATTTAGAATTTCAATGGAGTTTAAATTTTTGTCACTTCATTAATATACTACGTTGTTTAGCAACATTTGTCATTTTCATCATCAATGTATCAAAATGTGTGCTTGCAATTAAAAGAGGAGCACTGCTAACAAGAAATGATGGAAGCTACACTTTATTTTGGAACTCAACTAATTATTATCAACAAGAAATGCGAATCAAGATGGAGTGCTCTTGTTTGCTGGAATTGAATGAATTCCTCTGATGGATGGTTCATGGGCAATATGTTGATAATGTATATATCGTTAATAAAGATACAAAACATAATGTCAAGGTCATTGAATGAAAAATACTCCTTGTAACAATAAGAGGAGCCTAATTAGCATGAGGTGATATGAAAGTCTCATTATTTAGGAATTAAACAACTTCATACTAGCACGAAATGCATAACGAATGATTGCTTTCGCAGATGGAAGTAAGTAGATTTACAATTTCAATGCAGTTTAAATTTTTGTCATTTATTTAATATACTAGGTTGTTTAGCGACATTTGTCATTTTCATCATCAATGTATCAAAATGTGAGCTTGCAATTGAAAGAGGAGCCCTGCTAACAAGAAATGTTGGGAGGTTATATTTATTTTGGAACTCAACCAATTATTATCAGCAAGAAATGCGAATGAAGATGGAGTACTCTTGTTTGGTTCAATTGAATGAATTCCTCTGATTGACGGTTCATGGGCAATATTTTTATAATGAATATAGTCGTTAATAAAGATACAAAACATAATGTCAAGGTCATTGAATGAAAAATACTCCTTGTAATAGAAACAGGTGGATAATTAGCTTGAGGTGATTTGAAAGTCTCATTATTTAGGAATTAAACAACTTCACAATAGCAAGAAATTCATAATGAATGATTGCTTTCGCAGATGGAAGTAGATTTAGAATTTCAATGGAATTTAAATTTTTGTCATTTCATTAATATACTACGTTGTTTACAAACATTTGTCATTTTCATCATCAATGTATCAAAATGTGTGCTTGCAATTAAAAGAGGAGCCTTGCTAATAAGAAAGGATGGGAGGTACTCTTTATTTTGTAACTTAATCAATTATTATCAACAAGAAATGCGAATCAAGATGGAGTACTCTTGTTTGTTGGAATTGAATGAATTCCTCTGATGGATGGTTCATGGGCAATATTTTTATAATGAATATAGACGTTAATAATGAAACAAAACATAATGTCAAGGACATTGAATGAACATTACTCCCTGTCACAATAAGAGGAGCATAATTAGCATGAGGTGATATGAAAGTCTCATTATTTAGGAATTAAACAACTTCACATTAGCACGAAATGCATATCAAATGATTGCTTTCGTAGATGGAAGTAAGTAGATTTAGAATTTCAATGGAATTGAAATTTTTGTCATTTCATTATTATACTAGGTTGTTTAGCAACATTTGTCATTTTCATCATCAACGTATCAAAATGTGTGCTTGCAATTAAAAGCGGAGCACTGCTAACAAGAAATGATGGGAGGTACTCTTCATTTTGGAAATCAACCAATTATTATCAACAAGAAATGCGAATCAAGATGGAGTACTCTTGTTTGTTGGAATTGAATGAATTCCTCTGATGGATGGTTCATGGGCACTATTTTTATAATGAATATAGACGTTAATTATGAAACAAAACATAATGTCAAGGACATTGAACGAACAATACTCCCTGTCACAATAAGAGGAGTGTAATTAGCATGAGGTGTTATGAAAGTCTCATTATTTAGGAATTAAACAACTTCACATTAGCACGAAATGCATAATGAATGATTGCTTTCGTAGATGGAAGTAAGTAGATTTAGAATTTCAATGGAGTTGAAAATTTTGTCATTTCATTAATATACTAGGTTGTTTAGCAACATTTGTCATTTTCATCATCAATGTATCAAAATGTGTGCTTGCAATTAAAAGAGGAGCACTGCTAAGAAGAAATGATGGGAGGTACTCTTTATTTTGGAACTCACCTAATTATTATCAACAAGAAATGCAAATCAAGATGGAATACTCTCATTTGCTGGAATTGAATGAATTCCTCTGATGGATGGTTCATGGGCAATATTTTGATAATGTATATATCGTTAATAATGATACAAAACATAATGTCAAGGTCATTGAATGAAAAATACTCCTTGTAACAATAAGTGGAGCCTAATTAGCATGAGGTGATATGAAAGTCTCATTATTTAGGAATTAAACAACTTCACATTTACACGAAATGCATAACGAATGATTGCTTTCGTAGATGGAAGTATGTTGATTTAGAATTTCAATGGAGTTTAAATTTGTCATGTATTTAATATACTAGGTTCTGTTGCAAAAGTTTTCATTTCCATCATCAATGTATCAAAATGTGTGCTTGCAATTAAAAGAGGAGCCCTGCTAACAAGAAATGATGGGAGTTTCTCTTTCTTTTGGAACTCAACCAATTATTATCAGCATGAAATGTGAATCAAGATGGAGTACTCTTGTTTGCTGGAATTGAATGAATTCCTCTGATGAATGGTTCATGGGCAATATTTTATAATGAATATATTCGTTAATAAAGATACAAAACATAATGTCAAGGTCATTGAATGAAAAATACTCCTTGTAACAATAAGAGGAGCCTAATTAGCATGAGGTGATATGAAAGTCTCATTATTTAGGAATTAAACAAATTCACATTAGCACGAAATGCATAACGAATGATTGCTTTCGCAGATGGAAGTAAGTAGATTTACAATTTCAATGGATTTTAAATTTTTGTCATGTATTTAATATACTAGGTTGTTTAGTGACATTTGTCATTTTCATCATCAATGTATCAAAATGTGTCCTTGCAATTAAAAGAGGAGTCTTGCTAACAAGAAATGATGGGAGGTACTCATTATTTTGGAACTCAACCAATTATTTTCAACAAGAAATGCGAATCAAGATGGAGTACTCTCCTTTGTTGCAATTGAATGAATTCCATTGATGGATGCTTCATGGGCAATATTTTTATAATGAATATAGACGTTAATAATGAAACAAAACATAATGTCAAGGTCATTGAATTAACAATACTACTTGCCAAAATAAGAGGAACCTAATTAGCATGAGGTGATATGAATGTCTCATTATTTAGGAATTAAACAACTTCACATTAGCAAGATATTCATAATGAATTATTGCTTTCGCAGATGGAAGTAAGTAGATTTAGAATTTCAATGGAGTTTAAATTTTTGTCATATCATTAATATAGTAGGTTGTTTAGCCACATTTGTCATTTTCATCATCAATGTATCAAAATGTGTGCTTGCAATTAAAAGAGGAGCCTTGCTAACAAGAAAGGATGGGAGGCACTCTTTATTTTGGAACTCAACGAATATTATCAATAAGAAAGGTGAATCAAGATGGAGTACTCTTGTTTGTTGAAATTGAATGAATTCCTTTGATGGATGGTTCATGCGCAATATTTTTATAATGAATATAGACGTTAATAATGAAACAAAACATAATGTCAAGGTCATTGAATGAACAATACTGCTTGTAACAATAAGAGGAGCCTTATTAGCATGAGGTGATATGAAAGTCTCATTATTTAGGAATTAAACAACTTCACAATAGCACGAAATTCATAATGAATGATTGCTTTCGCAGATGGAAGCAAGTAGATTTAGAATTTCAATGGAGTTTCAATTTTTGTCATGTCATTAATATACTAGGTTGTTTAGCCACATTTGTCATTTTCATCATCAATGTATCAAAATATGTGCTTGAAATTAAAAGAGGAGCCCTGCTTAACAAGAAATGATGGCAGGTACTCTCTATTTTGCAACTTAACCAATTATTATCAACAAGAAATGCGAATCAAGATGGAGTACTCTTGTTTGTTGGAATTGAATGAATTCCTCTGATGGATGGTTCATGGGCAATATTTTTATAATGAATATTGTCGTTAATAAAGATACAAAACACAATGCCAAGGTCATTGAATGAAAAATACTCCTTGTAACAATAAGTGGAGCCTAATTAGCATGAGGTGATATGAAATTCTCATTATTTAAGAATTAAACAACTTCACATTTGCACGAAATGCATAACGAATGATTGCTTTCGTAAATGGAAGTATGTTGATTTAGAATTTCAATGGAGTTTAAATTTTTGTCATGTATTTAATATACTAGGTTCTTTTGCGAAATTTTTCATTTCCATCATCAATGTATCAAAATGTGTGCTTGCAATTAAAAGAGGAGCCCTGCTAAACAGAAATGATGGGAGGTTCTCTTTATTTTGGAACTCAACCAATTATTATCAGCAAGAAATGTGAATCAAGATGGAGTACTCTTGTTTGCTGGAATTGAATGACTTCCTTTGATTGATGGTTCGTGGGCAATATTTTTATAATGAATATATTCGTTAATAAAGATACAAAACATAATGTCAAGGTCATTGAATGAAAAATACTCCTTGTAACAATAAGAGGAGCCTAATTAGCATGAGGTGATATGAAAGTCTCATTATTTAGGAATTAAACAAATTCACATTAGCAAGAAATTCATAATCAATGATTGCTTTCGTAGATGGAAGCAAGTAGATTTAGAACTTCAATGGAGTTTAAATTTTTGTCGTTTCATTTATATACTAGGTTGTTTAGTGACATTTGTCATTTTCATCATCAATGTATCAAAATGTGTGCTTGCAATTAAAAGATGAGCCCTGCTAACAAGAAATGTTGGGAGGTTCTATTTATTTTAGAACTCAACCAATTATTATCAGCAAGAAATGCGAATGAAGATGGAGTACTCTTGCTTGGTGGAATTGAATGAATTCCTCTGATGGATGGTTCATGGGCAATATTTTTATAATGAATATAGACCTTAATAATGAAACAAAACATAATGTCAAGGACATTGAATGAACAATACTCCTCGCAATTATGAGAGGAGCCTAATTAGCATGATGTGATATGAAAGTCTCATTATTTATGAATTAATCAACTCAAATTAGTACGAAATGCATCATGAATGATTGCATTTGTAGATGGAAGTAAGTAGATTTACAATTTCAATGGAGTTTAAATTTTTGTCATGTCATTAATATACTAGGTTGTTTAGCCACAATTGTCATTTTCATCATCAATGTATCAAAATGTGTGCTTGCAATTAAAAGAGGATCGCTGTTAACAAGAAATGATGGCAGGTACTCTCTATTTTTCAACTCAACCAATTATTATCAACAAGAAATGCGAATCAAGATGGAGTACTCTTGTTTGTTGGAATTGAATGAATTCCTCTGATGGATGGTTCATGGGCAATATTTTTATAATGAATATAGACGTTAATAATGAAACAAAACATAATGTCAAGGACATTGAATGAACAATACTCCTTGTAACAATAAGAGGAGCCTATATTAGCATGAGGTGATATCAAAGTTCTCATTATTAGGAATTAAACAACTTCACATTAGCATGAAATTCATAATCAATAATTGCTTTCGCAGATGGAAGCAAGTAGATTTAGAATTTCAATGGAGTTTAAATTTTTGTCATGTCATTAATATACTAGGTTGTTTAGCCACATTTGTCATTTTCATCATGAATGTTTCAAAATGTGTGCTTGCAATTAAAAGAGGAGCCCTGCTAACAACAATTGATGGGCGGTACAATTCATTTTGGAAACTCAACCAATTATTATCAATAAGAAATGCGAATCAACGTGGAGGT